>CP025646.1:23002641-23075654 GCA_003576665.1 Ipomoea trifida
GATGGATAAAAGTTGGATGAATGCTTCTCGAATTAGTCAAGAATACGATGATGGAGTTAAAAATTATATTAACTTTGCAAAGAATAACCTTCCGGGTAGTAATGAAAGGCTCCTTTGTCCTTGTAAGAAGTGTTGTAATCAGAAAAGGTTATGTGTGAAAGACGTATATGATCATCTAATTTGTCATGGGATTAATCCATCTTATACAAAATGGATATGGCATGGTGAAAACAATGTGGCTACAATATCTAACATGTATGTTGACAACGAAGCAAATGAAGATGATGAGTCTAAGATCAATTAGATGAAATGTTTCGCGATGTTGGAGAGCAGTTCACCGATCGGTCAAACGAGTTGGATGAATTATTAAAGGATTCAAAATTACCTTTATGGCCGGGTTGTAGTAAATATACCCGATTATCTGCTGTATTAAAATTATTCAACTTGAAAGCTGGGAATGGGTGGAGTGACAAGAGCTTTACTACGTTACTTGAGATATTAAAGCAAATGCTTCCAGATGATAATGAACTTCCGAAGAGTACATATGATGCCAAGAAGATTTTGTGTCCCATGGGTATGGGATATAAAAATATACATGTTTGCCCTAACGATTGCATATTGTTTAGGAATGATTACAAAGATTTGCATGCATGTGCAATATGTGGGGCATCTCGTTTCAAAACAAGAGAGAATGTTGCTGGGAAAGTAAGTTTGAAAAGTCCACCAGCTAAAGTTATGTGGTATCTTCCAATTCTCTCAAGATTTAAGCGTATGTTTGCTAATCCAAGCGACGCAAAAAACTTAACATGGCATGCAGATCAAAAAATTTCCGACACCCGGCTGATTCTCGTCAATGGACAACATTTGATAATGCATTTCCTGAATTTGGTCACGAGCCGAGAAATCTTAGGCTTGGACTTTGTACTGATGGTATGAACCCTCACGGGAACCTAAGTAGCAAACATAGCTCGTGGCCAGTTATGTTGGTAATTTATAATTTACCTCCTTGGTTTTGTATGAAACACAAATACATATTATTGTGCTTAATGATTTCTAGGCCAAAACAACCAAGAAATGAAATAGATGTCTTTTTGGCGCCTTTGATTGAAGACTTGAAAAGTTTGTGGGATGAAGGTGCGTTAGTGTTTGACGCATACCGAAAAGAGAGTTTTAAGTTGCATGCAATGTTTTTCTGCACAATCAATGATTTTCCTGCTTATGGAAACCTATTCGGATATAGTGTCAAAGGACATAAGGCATGCCCCATATGTGAAGATAATACATGTTATCATCAACTTGTTCATGGCAGAAAGACAGTCTACATGGGGCATCGAATATTTCTAGATAAATTTCACCCTTATCGAAGATTAAAAAAAGCTTTCAATGGGGTACAAGAATATACAGATGCTCCACAACCATTAACTGGGATTCAAGTTTATGAACGCGTAGAGTGTATCAATGTTACTTTTGGTAAGACTCAAAAACTTAAATCTCAAAGAGGTAAGAAATCAAAATCTAATGTTGATGTACCATCAAATGAGAAGAGTCCGTGGAAAAAGAAATCAATATTCTTTGATCTTCCATATTGGAAGACACTAGCTTGATGTCAGACATAGTATTGATGTGATGCATGTTGAGAAAAATGTGTGTGATAGTCTTGTTGGAATTCTTTTAGACATAAAAGGTAAAACTAAAGATGATCTCAATGCTAGATTGGACTTGATTGAAATGAGTATACGACCTACATTAGCTCCACGCAGTGGTGATAAGAAGACATATTTGCCTCCAACTGCTCATACTTTGTTAAGAAAGGAGAAAATCAGCTTTTGTGAATGTTTACGTGGGGTGAAGGTACCACAATGGTACTCATCAAATATCAGTAGACTTGTTAATATCCAAGATTTAAAATTGGTGGGATTGAAGTCTCATGATTGCCATGCCTTAATGCAACAACTATTGCCAGTGGCTATTAGAGGCATATTGCCTAAAAAGTTGAGATATACCGTCATCAGACTTTGTTTCTTTTTTCAATGCAATTTGTGCGAAAGTCATTGATCTAGACAAATTAGATGAATTGCAGAATGGCATTATAGTTACACTGTGTCAGCTAGAGATGCATTTTCCACCTGCGTTTTTTGATATCATGGTTCATTTGCTTGTACATTTGGTGAGAGAGATCAGAGAGTGTGGTCCAGCTTATTTGAGGTGGATGTACCCATTTGAAAGATACATGAAAGTCTTAAAAGGTTATGTGAGGAACCGATATAGGCCAGAAGCATCTATTGTTGAAAGTTATATTGCTGAAGAGGTTATTGAGTTCTGTACTGAATATTTGGCAGGGGTAGAGGCAATTGGTGTTCCAAAGTATCAACATGAAGGAAGAATTGATGGAAAGGGTCATCGACATCCCAAAATGCATACTATGTCCCGTGAAGATGTTGAGCAAGTACACTTATACATCTTACATAATACAAGTGAAGTTGAACCCTATTTAGATGAACACAAGGCCTTAATTAGGGAGCAAAACCCCAGAAGAGCAGACATGTGGCTTGTGAACGAACATAATCGTACTTTTATTTGTTGGTTAAAAAATAAAGTTCTTGAAAATAATAATGTTTCTGAAACTATACGATGGTTAGCTCATGGTCCTAGTATGCAAGTCGTATGTTATAATGGATATGACATTAACGGTTTTTCTTTTTACACAAAAGCTCAAGATGAAAAAAGCACTATGCAAAATAGTGGAGTCTCTTTAGTTGCCAATTCAATGCATTTCAGTAGTTCAAAAGATAAAAATCCTGTAATTGCAGAATTGTGATATTATGGTGTGATTGAAGAAATATGGGAGGTTGATTATGTGAAGTTCAGGGTCCCGGTGTTCCGATGTAGATGGGTTGATGGCAAACATGGTGTGAAAGTTGATGAGTTAGGATTTACGCTTGTAGATCTTAATCGGGAAGGTCACACAAATGAGCAATTCTGATGTTGTGTATACGGTGAGTGTGAAGGTGAAGTGGTAAAACGAAGAGTCAAGACTCCCCGAGTGTCGTGTCTCTCAAGGATGGCGAATGGGAACCGAATTTATGTTGGCATTTAAGAGGTTGAAATGTAAGAGTTACAAGAATCATAGGGAGAAGGTTGGTTCATGGTTGGTTGGGTAAAGGTTTGAAAGTAAAATAAGATAGAAAATACAGAAGGTAAAGGGAAGGGGTGCATGCCAAAGTTAAGTCTAAGGATTGATTATCGTAGGTAGCTTGGAATTGGGTTTCGGGATTGATCTAGGGAGTCACGGTCTTTGTATTGAGTGGCGTCACACTCAAACTCTCAATCCTCATTCGGTTGAGGCATTTTATCGAACACCTTGCCTACCACTCCTCTCGGATCTCATCCTTTCGGATTAAGAGCGGAGATATGGATGATCTAGGCTCGTGAGTGGCCGCTATCGCGCACACACTCACTTCCTACAGGTTTACTACCTATCCCGGCCGGAAATAGAAGCAAAGATTGAACAACATCATCCATACATAACATCAATCATACTCCCACAACACCAAGATCATAATATCAAATTGTAAGCATCAATCCATAGATCAACAAGGGCACACACACCCAAACTACTCTACTCTAACATGATAAACATAAATAGAAGCAAGGAAAACAAAGCAATAAAGTAAAGATTCAAACTTTATATTAAAGGAAGAGAAATTATACCAAAAGAAGCGTGAATCTACATAATCTTCATCTTCAAATCCTAAGCTAAATCTAATCTAAGGAGGATTTGTCTTCCTCGCCAAAGGGGAAGAAATTGCAAAGGGAAATCAGATCTAAAGCTATTAGGGGCTGTGGGAAACTGATCTAAAAGACCTATAAAAGGCATATATATAGCCCCCAAAATTCTGCCCTAATAATTTCCGCGCTGTGTCGCGTCCACGCGGCTCACACGCGTGTGAGCGTGCGTGGGAGCGAACCAGTAAGCAACCACGCCGCTCACACGCGTGTGAGCGTGCGTGGTGAAGTTTGCTTCTTCTTTCTTCTTCTATTTCGTAGCTCTCATCGATACGGTTCCATAGCCACCTGCCTCGCCTCATTTGAACATTCCTAGCTCCGGTTACGTCCGTTTTACTGAGGTGTCGCCGGAATGCCCTGCGAAGTGCAAGATTTGTGCAGATTATTCTAAAACACACAAGATTAGCCCCTAGACCTATATGCAACGAAATCACCCTATCTTAGCATGTTTCTAGGCCTAATGGACATCTATTATAGCATATTTTACACCTAAATAACCCCTAAAATATGGCTACTTTTGGCACTTATCAAATTTTCCACACTTTAACTTTGCTTGTCCTCAAGCAATTCACAATTAAACGCTAATCATTTAAGTGCCAAAGGTAGCTGTGTTACTCAATCAATTAATCAGTCTATCAACTCTAGGGTGTTACAACGGAGTGGGTGAAATAATGCACATTATCTACACAGAATGGTAACCATATGCCATACACTCTAAGAATATACAAACGAAGCAAAACCCCTAAGGTCTCATTTTGACAATGCAACGCACACACCCTTCATTCAACCAAGCATGCAATCCAAATTAGATTCACCTCAAATTTTACAAAGGCCTTCAAGCCGAGCCCCCTAGTGGGAACGATGTGCACACCTCAACCAACCACTTTTCGACTAAACGCCAAAGCCCAACGGTAAATTAAGTGAGGGTAGGGACATGGACCGCTCATCGCCATGGCTTGGGCGATCACTCTATTTTTTCACTTCCTAGGATAACGTCATCGGGCGACCCGACTTCACTTGGAGATCCATGTTTTTTCGAAGATAGTGCAATGGGTGCCTGAATCCTAGCGAAGCGGCTCACCTCCGCTCTATTTTCTCATCTCTTAGGAGCATTTTATGTGGACAACCGACTCCATGTATAGCTTTTGCTTTTTATGAAGACTATGGTTGAACACAACCTAGCGAGATGGCTTTCTTCAATTTTTATCTCTAGGATTGGCCTTTTGCCTTTTCTACTGTTTCTCCATACAACCCCTCATGCCTTTTTCTTGGGATTAAGGGATTTTTCGCTCTAAGCTCACTATTAGGCTCACCTTTTGCCCTATGCCCTACCAAGATTAGTTCAATTCCGGGCTTCGCTTTCACTTATCTTTCTAAAATTAAGGGGTGCACACTCCCACTTCGAGAGATCATTGACTAAGGTCTAAGGAAAATAAGACGTGAATATCATGCAAGCATTCAAGAATTTAAAGCTCATTTGGTCAAAGAAGGGGTACTTCCCATGGATGGCGAATGGGAACCGAATTTATGTTGGCATTTAAGAGGTTAAAAGGTAAGAGTTACAAGAATCATAGGGAGAAGGTTGGTTCATGGTTGGTTGGGTAAAGGTTTGAAAGTAAAATAAGATAGAAAATACAAAAGGTAAAGGGAAGGGGTGCATGCCAAAGTTAAGTCTAAGGATTGATTATCGTAGGTAGCTTGGAATTGGGTTTCGGGATTGATCTAGGGAGTCACGGTCTTTGTATTGAGTGGCGTCACACTCAAACTCTCAATCTTCATTCGGTTGAGGCATTTTATCGAACACCTTGCCTACCACTCCTCTCGGATCTCATCCTTTCGGATTAAGAGCGGAGATATGGATGATCTAGGCTCGTGAGTGGCCGCTATCGCGCACACACTTACTTCCTACAGGTTTACTACTTATCCCGGCCGGAAATAGAAGCAAAGATTGAACAACATCATCCATACATAACATCAATCATACTCCCACAACACCAAGATCATAATATCAAATTGTAAGCATCAATCCATAGATCAACAAGGGCACACACACCCAAACTACTCTACTCTAACATGATAAACATAAATAGAAGCAAGGAAAATAAAGCAATAAAGTAAAGATTCAAACTTTATATTAAAGGAAGAGAAATTATACCAAAAGAAGCGTGAATCTACATAATCTTCATCTTCAAATCCTAAGCTAAATCTAATCTAAGGAGGATTTGTCTTCCTCGCCAAAGGGGAAGAAATTGCAAAGAGAAATCAGATCTAAAGCTATTAGGGGCTGTGGGAAACTGATCTAAAAGACCTATAAAAGGCATATATATAGCCCCCAAAATTCCGCCCTAATAATTTCCGCGCTATGTCGCGTCCACGCGGCTCACACGCGTGTGAGCGTGTGTGGGAGCGAACCAGTAAGCAACCACGCCGCTCACACGCGTGTGAGCGTGCGTGGTGAAGTTTGCTTCTTCTTTCTTCTTCTGTTTTGTAGCTCTCGTCGATACGGTTCCATAGCCACCTGCCTCGCCTCATTTGGACATTCCTAGCTCCGATTACGTACGTTTTACTGAAGTGTCGCTGGAATGCCCTGCGAAGTGCAAGATTTGTGCAGATTATTCTAAAACACACAAGATTATCCCCTAGACCTATATGCAACGAAATCACCCTATCTTAGCATGTTTCTAGGCCTAATGGACATCTATTATAGCATATTTTACACCTAAATAACCCCTAAAATATGGCTACTTTTGGCACTTATCAAATTCATAATGGCATCCCAAGGGAAACAAGTGTTTTATGTTAGTGATCCTTCTGATAAAAAATGGTCAGTTGTTCTTCATGGGAAGAGACAAATTACTACAGATGGGATTGAAGACGTTGATGTTGAGGAAATACCGCCATTTTCTTCATGTTTATTGCCGATTATTGTAGATAATGAAATAGATGAAGTGCATGCATCACGGGATGATCATAATGAAGGGATATGGGAGCATTGATTATTTCATGTAATATTTATATATATATTTTTTCATTTAAAGTTTTTAAAGTTTTTTCATTTAATATTATTTCACGCATGACTTGTTTTAAAGTTTTTCATCTAATAATTTTTCTATTTGAACAGGCTTATGGATTCATCAAATAATCCTACTGATGATAGTACTACCCGAGGTACTGGTTCAACTCAAGGTAGTGATACTAGTACTAAGACGAGAGAGGCGACTCATTTTACCCCTTTATTTGACTTCAATTTAACCAAAATTTGACGAAAGGACCAACATTGGAAAGAATTTGAAAGTCAAGGGACCTAAATTGTCCAAATTAAAAGTCGGGGACTAATTTTGGAAAATCAACAAAGTCGGAGGACCATTGCTGGAATTAACTCGAGCAAAATCCCTCAGTCAGAGGCTTGAAGGCTACAACCGACCCTCCCCGTTTATTTAGTTGCCCTGTAATAGAAATAGGGCATGTTGGAATGATGAATGAACAACCCCTTTTCCTTTCTTACTCTACTTTTCTACGTGATTCCTTTTCTTAAATTTTTCGTTAAGTGTTACGACTGATAGGCCGAGCTAATTTTCACCTGAACTATTTTAACTTGAACCTTTACAGCCTTTGACGCGTGAAATTTCTACTTTCAGAATTTTACAATGTCCTAGCTTGGAGTTTCAAAAGCTCTTGCTTTTTTTACCTCGTCTTTCTCTATGTCGATTTCCCGACCTTTTCCCCATTACTTCATCTTTCTCTCCCTTTTGTTCAACTATGTCAGTTTCCTGACCCTTTCCCCTTTACTTCATTTTTTCTCCTCTTCTTCAACTACGTTAGTTTCCCGACCTTTTCCCCTTAACTTCTTTTTTCCTCCTTTTCTTCAACTATGTCAGTTTTCCAACCTTTTCCCCTTTACTTCATTTTTCCTCCTTTTCTTCAACTATGTCAGTTTGCTAACCTTTCTTGGTTTCACACTATTCGACTGGTGGACCACCCGACTTTCGTCTTAAAGAACCCGCGCCACTTTAGGCTGACGGACAACCTTTATTAACACTCTGAAATAGCTCGAAACGTATATTTTTATTTCTAAAAATAATTGAATTATAGGCTTTTCGCCTTGTTACATGGAATAAGCTTTTCAGCTACTAAGTATAATAGACCTTTCAACCACTAACTAGGTAAGGGTCTTCCGACCCGGGGGCGGATTTTTCAGCCTACCCTAAGCTTGAGACTTTTCAGCCTTTACAATAGCTCAGACTTTTCAACCCTTACTGGTAAAACTTCTTGAGATGATTTGAGTTCCAGATCCTCTCTATGGGTTGGCCATTCATGGCTTCTAGTCGATATGTCCCGGGTTGAACTACAGTCGCTATGCGGTAAGGTCCTTCCCACTTTTTGGCAAACTTTCATCCTTCATTAGGATGACTCGCGGTCCGACTTCTAAGTACCAAGTCCCCTTCCAGGAAGTAATTGGGCTTGGCACGTTTGTCCTGATATCTTTTGACCGACCTTTGATACTTGGCCATCCGACGCCAAGCAACCTCTCTCTTCTCTTCTAGCAATTTCTTTTCTATCATTAGGTTTTCTTTGTTCGTCTCATCGGTGTACCGCATGACTCGGTCGTTGGGCTCGAGTACTTTGATCGGAACCCTAGCCTCGAAGCCATATGTTAAGGAAAAGGGGGTCTCTCCAGTTGCTTTCCTCGGACTCATGAGATAGGCCCATAGCAGTCGTTCCAACTCGCTAACCCTATTTCCTTGGAGATCACTCATCTTCTTTCGTATTCCATCGACTAAGGATAGGCGACGGACACTTCAGTATGTTAGATCCCGAACTGCTCACAAAACTCGATGAAGGGCCTACAATCAAACTGCCGACCATTATCACTTATCATATGCTCGGGAATGCCAAATCGACAAATTATGTTCTTCCAAAAGAACTTTCTACATTGATACTCGGTGATGGTGACCAATGGTTCAGCCTCCACCCATTTGGTGAAATAATCCACAGCTATTATGCAGAACTTATGTCATCCCGGCGCCATGGGTAATGGTCCCAGCAAGTCGACTCCCCACCTTGCAAAGGGAATGGTGGTGGTGAACGGTGTGTAGAAGGAGGCTGGCCTTGTTTCCTTTCGAGCAAAGGCCTGACAAGTGGGGTACTTGGCTACCTTTCGGATGCAATCTCTAACCATAGTCGACCAATAATAGCCTTGCAATACCAACTTTCGCGCCAAGGTATGGGCCCCTTGGTGCGCCGAGCAAATTCCTGAGTGTGCTTCCTCTATTACCTTTTTCGCATCGGCCGGGAATAAACACAGTAAGAGGGGTCCTCCGAAAGACCATTTGTACAATCGTCTGTCCCGCAAAACATAAGACGGAGCCATCCTCTTAATTCTAGCTACTTCTATTAGGTCATCAAGTAATTCGACAGTTTCCTTGTACATGATAAGGTCGGCCAATACTTGACCCTCGGGAGGGATTTCTTCCTCGGTATTGCCCTCTCTTTGATGTCGCTCTTGCAGGCTTATATCATTTACTTTCTCTGTCACCTTGTCCCGAGTCTCAATACTTGGTCGTTCCACCATCTCTTTCCAACATATGCCTACCAAGTATTCTGGTATCCTTCCTAGTTTTATCTTAGATAGAACGTCTGTCTCTGAATTTTCTGCTCTAAGAACATGGTCGATCTCATAAGCTTGAAAGGAGTTCCTAAGTCACTTCTTTGTATTGTTTCATTCTTTTCCCTTTAGTCTCATACGCTTCCTTCACCTGCCCGACCACCAAACGTCAGTCGGTCCGGATGCAGAGGCTTTTGGCTCCCAAAACTTTGGCTACCTGCATCCCGCCGAGGACGACTTCATACTCAGCTTCATTGTTGGAGGTTTTGAACTGGTATTTTAACACCCCAATTTCCAAGACCAAATTTTCCTTTAATTTTTTTTTCTCAATTTAAAATTCACTATTATCATTACGGAAGCATAAACTAACCAAAATAAAAGGGGTATTACCGCCACGCTCAGGTATTTCTCTATACCCAAACGCTAAGGCTAAGGTTTACAACTTACAAAGATATCTGCAGGCTAATACTAATACAACAAATCAAATATACCCATCTAAAAACAACTTCTAGATTTTCTATAAAAATTGGAACTTTAACCAACTATCTAAGAAGTGGCGAATCGCTCTCATAATCCATGCTCATGCAGATGCACCTGAAATATACTCAAAGAGTATCCAAAGTTAGTGCAAAGCTAAGTAAGATTTAATTCACCTCCTAAAATAACTATTTACACATAGCACACAGGAGCACAACTTGTAGATAATAATATGTATAAATGTGTACATCAAAATTATTGGAACATAAAGATGCAAATAAGCAATACTCACAATATTCTAAGTAATCACAGTTCTCCAAAAATATTCAAGAATTCCAAAACCCATAATTTCTCAAAAATACTCATAATTCATAACTTCCAAATCAATATTTCTCACAATAGAAATTTTAGGAACATTTTGAAAGTAATATATCTTTCAAAATCATTTGTTAATATATACATGTACATATACATGGAAGAACACCAATCTCAATACAATGGGCAGGGTCTTGTTTCATCAAGCCCTAGTGAACATTAATCTCTCTATTGAACACTGCACAAAATCTCATTCAATCTCAAATAATGGGCGGGGTCTTAATTAATAAGCCCTAGTGAACAGTAATCACTCTACTGAACACTACACAAAAATCCCATTTAATCTTAAATAATGGGCAGGGTCTTAATTAATAAGCCCTAGTGAACAGTAATCACTCTACTGAACACTACACAAAAATCCCATTTAATCTCAAATAATGGGCAGGGTCTTAGTTAATAAGCCTTAGTGAACAGTAATCTCTCTACTGAACACTACACAAAAATCCCATTTAAGTGGAACAGAAGTAATACCTTAAGTGTGCACACCCCCAATGGGTTTCCAAGTCCAACGGGTTGTAACTAGTCATAGTACTATAGTAGTCATGATACGTTTCTAATGATTACTGCTCAACAGGGTAATATCCTAGTGGTAGACTCCGCTAACCACTCCTCAAAATAACAAAACAAAAAATCATATGGAGACAGGATACGTTTCTACTGCTCATTATACAACCAACTGGGTCTTAACCCAAGTATCTAGAATCTCATAACAGGATACTACACACCTTAGAATTCATTAAGGGCATCACAACCCTACCAAACCCTTTATCCTCCATCTTTATAGAAATAAAGATAACAATTCTCATATGTCACTCCAAGATGGTAGATTTTCAAAATTTAATCACAAGCTTTGTAGCCAACTAAAACATAGACTACTAATAACATTCACTTGAATTTCATATACACATGTATGCATTTTCCAAAAATATTCATATGTCTCCCATCAACATAATATTCCAACCTCTGTAACCAAGACATATGCATATAATCTCAAGTAAACAACTTCTCAATGACTCAAATAATCAACAAGACACAAGAAACAAAAACTGACAAAAATTTCAGAAATTATGCCATGAATTGTAGAATTTCCTGAGGAAAATTGGTAGCATATTTTAACACAAAATTTTCCAGATACGAATTATAGCAAGTCTGCATTATACACAAAAATTTTCAGGCCAATCCAAGGTCTAGAAGTATTTTTTTCGAAATTTTTCCCAACACTACGCTGCACAGAAATTTAACTGACAGCACACTTCCACAACTTTACGAAATTTTTCTGAAAATAATGAAGCATATCTCTAACAAATTAATTTTACATACATCAAATATCATAAGTCTAGTTTCTCTAAAAAATATTTCAGCCCAATCGGAGTTCAAAAAGTTTTTTTCGCGAATTTTATTTTCGAACTGCGCCAGTCAGAATTTTCTCAAACAGTGGCTACAATGAATTTAATCCTTTCTACTAATTATCATAAAATCACCATAATCTATATACCACACAAAATATTCATATACAATTCAAAATAAACACGCAGGAATAAATAATAATACTTTTATTAAGAAAAAGTAATAATTTGGTGATACTTACCCTAGAGCCAAAACTGTTACACCCCGAAAATTCCTACTACTCTTTTGAATATTATAAGTGGCTATTTTCTTAATAAATAATTATTTAAATAATTATAAGTATAATTATTTCCTATGGGCTTGGGATTATATACTCTTGTATATATATTTTATTGATATGATTATTAATAGTAGGCTATGGCCCAATATTTCTATAGTTGTGTATATTCCTACATAAATAATATTATTGAGCCCACATGAATTATATTTCTTAAGGGTTGTACTATAAGCCCATAGTTATGATTATATATATATATATATATATATATATATATATATATATATATATATATATATATATATGTGTGTATTATAAGCTATGGTTTTGACCCAACCACTCAAAGCCCAAGTGTTTAATTGACCCTACATTTTAATTGATCCAATCAACCTAATGTAGCCCATCCCAATCTAGCCCAAAGTGGAAGGTTTCCAATTAGGGAAACCTAGGTGAGAGATGCTGAACGAAAGTCCCATTTTCCAGAACGTTGCATCGTCACCCTCTCTCCCTCTCATCTCCCTTGCTGATTTCTTGCCTCTCCCACTCCACGAAACGGCGACCGGCGACAACACCAGTGGAGACCTCCGGCTAACACTCCCTCACCTCATGGCAATGGCGGCTTGCACGTAGACATTCCCGGCGGTGTTGACGTCTGAGCAGCGCGGTGGGATTTCCGGCGGCGAGCTTCGGGTCTTCCTCTTCGCGATGAAGCAGCGGCGACGACGGGCTCGGGCTGCCTCCTCCGACAGTCAACGGTAGCATCGGAATGCAACTGGTGAAAGGGCGGTGGCTTGGCTGGGAGTAGCTCGACGAACTCCGAACGGCGACAATCTGAGGAAGGGCTCCGACGGCAACCTCAACTAGCGAACGACGATCAGAACAGGGGAGCAACTTGGTCTCTCTCGCTCGATGATGGTAAAGGGGCTCGGGAAGCTGTAGCGTTCGACCAAGGCGGCGCTTCCTCCTTCCCCGATGGTGCATCCAGCGTGTTGAGGGTGGCGTACCAGCGAGGCAGCTCCGGCGAATGTTTCCCCTAGCAGCGAGGATCGAACTACACCATCCCCTCTGTTCTTCCCGGCGTATGTCGAAGCAGGGTAGCAGCGGTTGAAGGTAGCGGTGTTTCCCCCTTCCGCTCGGCAGTAACGGAACGTCTCAACGGCACGGGCTTGCCCGTCGTCTTCCCCCGCTCGGCAAACAAGGATGGCGCGTCTTCCTCTGGCACAACGCAACGACAGCGGCTACGGGCAGTGGTGTGACGGAGCTTGCGGCGGCATTCCAGTGCGAAGGCGGCAGCAGTGGCTCCGGCGTGGTGGCCGGGGTGGCGACGTTCTTCTCTGTTCCGACGATGCATGGGCGTGATGCTTGGTTGGTGACCGAGGGCTCGCAGTGAAGGTATTAATCCAGTGGTCGCGTAACGTTGCACCAAGGAACAACGTGGTGTAGCGGTGTGGTGTTGGTATGTGGAGGCAAAGGGCGCAGGTTCGAACCCTTGGAGGCTCATGGCGCATGATTGGTTCTTTTAGGTAATATTCTTGGTTAATTAATATTAAGCTTATGGTTAGTATTAGTTATAATAATCGTAGACTAAGTTTAGAACTGTTTTAGTGGTCGTATCCTTGTTTTGATATTAGTTAGTAATTAGATTAAGTATTAATTCTTATGATCATATTATATTAGTCTTGAGCATGGATTATAGGTTGTAATGGGCCGAGTAGGAATGTTAGTATTATTGTTATTAATAGTTAGTAATGGTATTAGGTTATATTAATTCTTCAGGTTCACGATTATGAATCGAGCTTTGAGTTTGGTGTTGCTTTGGGCTAGTACGCTTTTGGATTAAATTACGCTTCAAAGGTAACCACTATGTCCATCAAAATCTATTTTTACACTCACTCTATATGATATTATTTGGTGATCTGGAAATCCTGAAATTCCTTAATTATTAGCCTATTATTGATTGCGTTTATTGGATTCTTGGACTTGTGTCTTGATCCTTTGCCTAGTGTTGTTATGATTATTTGTTGGTTGGATTTCCATATTATTTGGCCTCTGTTGGATGAAATGTTGGTGTATTGTGATCTGATCTTTGTATTCTGAAACATCTCTTTGTATTCTGAGCTGAGTCTGATTTGGTATGTGAGAATTGCTCTTGCGGGAAGCTCTAGCGGGATAATGTAACCGTTGGGGTCTTCTGTGAGAGTAAGGGTAGTGTTTGGTAGAAGTGAGTGATCCGTTGCTTGTTTCCTTCTTTGTCCTGAAGTTTGTTGGAGTATTCTATTGGATATTTTTACCTTGATTCTGAATATTTATTCATACCTTTTAGTCTTTTGTATGAGTCTATTATTTGGGAGTTGGTTGGTGTTCATATCTGAGATGAGCACTCTGAGTGCTGGTTCTTGGGCTGAGCTAGGTATGAGTTGGAGTGGTGGATCATTGAGTATGTTTGGAGGTTGACGGGTGGACTGACTGTGCTACTACTGACTTTGGACTTCGGTCCCTGTGTACCAGTTATCTGGGTTGGCTACTACTGACTTTGGACTTCGGTCCCTGTGATTGGGTTGATTACCCCTGTGATTGGACTTCGGTCCCTGTGATTGGACTGTCGGTCCCTGTGATTGGACTACGGTCCCTATGATTGGACTTCGGTCCCTGTGATTGGGCTCATCACCCCTGTGTACCGGTTTTCTGGGTTTGACTTCTGACTTCTGACTTCTGACTTCTGACTGTGGGTTTGTCTTGGTATGATGGTTGGTATGAGGGTTCGGAGGTTGGAGTTGGGATTCTTTCTTGGTTGGTTGTTTGTGAGTCATTGTGCTTATTCGGTTATCTCGTTGTTCTTGGCTATGGTTGGTTGTTCTTGTGGATTGTTGTTCAGTTGGTATCGTGTTTATGGATTCGTTATCTCATATATTCATTGTTGGACATTGGCTTCGTTTGGATGAGTCTTGGTTTATGATTCGTTCAGCTTATTGTTGTTGAGTATCTGTTTTGAACTATTGAACAGTTTGTTGCTGTTTATATTCTATACGGGTGTGTAAACCTATTTACAAACCTATATATATCTATACTTCCTTGCGGGTGTGAATGGTGGTTACTTAGCAGTCTTTTGCTAATGGTTCTTTGTGTGTTTTCCAGGTTTGCCTTAAAGTCTTTGCGTGAGCGCGATAGAGATACACCCGTCTAAGGAGGCATAGATAGTGATTATGTTTTTAGACTTATGCTTTGGCATGTGTGCCGTGTTGAGAATTCTATATACTTTGGTTTAGTTGTTGGATGTTTTGAGATATATTTAAGGATTGTCGTTTATACAGTTCCGTTTTATGGTTAGCCTGTGCATCTAGGCTGTGTTATCTTACCTAGATGTGGCATGACGCCCCTTAGGTTTTAAATTCGCTTCCGCTATGTTCTGTTTGGTTGAGTTAGGCAGCTGTTGTGTTGAGATTTTATCTATCTCAGCTTGTGTGAGGTTGGGGTGTCACAGTTGGTATCAGAGCCTGTGTTGAGGTCTGAGTAGAGATCCTAGGGTTGAACTTTTGAGACTCTAGGACTTGATTAAGTAGGAGTTAAGATGTTTGAGAATCCTAGGATGTGTGAATTCTAGGAATCGCGGTGAGGGCACGCCTTGTTTGTTTAAGTTATATGTGCTTTGTTAATCTTGTTGTTTTGCAGCTTGCGGGCGCGTCTTCCGGGTAAGTCTTAATCGCTTTTAGTTAAGTTGCTTCGTTTTAGAATTGCCTAGGAGCCTGCTTTAGATTAGGAATAAGTAGTCAGTTGACAAGAAACGATGGATAGCACCGTGTGGGTCTAAACAATCAGAAGTCGGGCGGCTCGTCAAAGAAGACTAATCTACTCGTGACTTGGAGTCAACAACAACGGTCTACGTTCTTCGGGAATGGCGTCTTCGCGCGTGAAGCATCGTCTGCAAGATCTACGTTGATAGCCTCAAGACTTGAAGAACGAGTTCGTGCAGCTGAAGTCGACACAAGATGAATAAAGCAACTGGAGCTCGAAGACTGAAGACTCGAAGACCCTCGGCCTTGAGGGAACGACAATAGCGGGTGCTGACGCGTCAAGAAAGAGATAAAGCACGCCAAGTAGGAGCTTTCAGATCGGCCATGAAGAGTCTCGTGCAAGCACCTTAAGGAAGGAATCTCGGTGGCAAGAAATAAATAAAGGGATAAACTAAGCAAGCTAGTAAACGACCGAAGCAACCGAATATCAAGACCGAACCATTAGAAGATCAAGACCAACCGAAGTGAACCTAAAGGCTAGCTTAATCCTCGGATATTCCTAAGTAGAGTTATCTGAATTCTGTACTTGCGTCTCGTCAGGAGCAAGGTTAAAACACATCAATCGGCCAGAGTGTTGTAACCTAATCGTCAACCCGAAGAAAATCGCTTAGAGCTGAGAGATTTCCTATTCTTCTTAAAACCGAATCCTTCTTTGATCCTTGTGATCCCAATTATCCTTCCATGGAGAAATCCCTTCTCTTTGTTCTAAACATCATTCCTATCTCTCTCTGGAAACAAAATTCTCTTGTGTTCCTTGGAACTCTAAATGTCTTCTTGTAGAAACACCCCTTCTATCTATTCTAAATCCTTTTCTCATCTCGCCTGAAACCGAAGGTCTCTCGTTCTCTTGGAAATTGTATATCCTTCCGTTCAGACAACCTTTCAGTTTATATATGACAGCTTAGTTCATTTCTTATGATTAGCCTGTGCATCTAGGCTGTGTTTATACCTAGATGTGGCATGACGCCCTTAAGTTTTAAATTCGCTTCCGCTATGTTATGTTTGTTGGTTGAGATAGGCAGCTGTTGTGTTGGGATTTATCTATCTCAGCTTGTGTAAGGTTGGGGTGTCACAAAAACTCTACTGCACCCACTAGAAATTCTTGATGATCCTTGATTGTCTGCTAGTTTGAGACTAATTGATGATGAATAGGGAGAAGACTAGGTTGTATTTGTTTGGGAGAGAGGGAATGGCGACACAGAGAGGAAAGAAATATATGGAATTAGGGTTATCTCAGATAAAATAATATATATATGTAGAGGGAAAATATAATTAGGATTAGGAATTTAATTATATATATATGATGAGGCATATTTACATACTTCATATGATATATATTAGGATTACTCAGATTGGGAAAATATTAGACTCAATATAATATTCATAAAATAATATGAATTAGGAAACTATAATATCTTTAAAATAATATTAATAAAATACCCTCAAAATATTTTTTTTTTTGTCACATAATATCTAAAATTAAATTCATATAATTATGAACCATATATTGTAAAATTACCGGGTATTACAGGTATTCTATGACGTAGTACAGTCGGAACCCTTCTGGGGTAGTGAACATTACTCCCTCTCCATGGTGCTTTTGGCTTGAGGCACCATCAACATGCATTTCTCACCATTCCTCGGAGTCAGGAACAGTTGCAGAGTCGTCCTTCGAATCCTTAGCCGTGCATTCAATTATGAAGTCAGCTAAGACTTGGGCTTTGATGGCAGGTCGTGGTTGGTACTCTATTCCATACTGGGTTAGCTCAACAGCCCATTTTACAATTAATGCATAGACCATCTTCTCAAGTGGTGGTGACAACTAATGGTTAATCTGTCAACACTCGAATCGAGTGGGCTTGGAAGTAAGGGACCAGCTTCTGGGTTGTGACAACTAATGCATAGACCATCTTCTCAAGTGGTGAGTAATGAACCTCGGCAGCCTTTAAGGCCCTACTCACATAGTATATTGGGTGATGAACCTTGTCCTCTTCCCGTATAAGGACCGAGCTCACTACCTGCTGAGAGGCGGCTAAATAGAGGAAAAACGTCTCTTCCTCGACTAGTTTAGATAACAGTGGAGGAGATAGTAAGTACTTCTTGAGACATTTGAAAGCTTTCTGACAGTGCTCCGACCAAACAAACACGTCCCTAGTCTTCAAGGCGTCAAAGAAGGGTAGGGACCGATCGGCCAATTTGGACAAAAATCCACTCAATACTGCCAACCGACTTGTCAAGCGCTGCAGCTCCTTAATAGTTTTAGGCGGCTGCATGTCTAAGACGGCCCTAACCTTTTTAGGGTTTGGCTCGATCCCTCGCCGAGTTACCAAGTAGCCTAAAAACTTACCCCCATTGTACCGCGAAGGCGCACTTCTTAGCATTCAACCGTAGGTTATGTTTCTCCATGACTTGGAAGGTAGCAACAAGGTCATCCGCATGATTTCCTCCTTCAGACTTTTCACGAGCATGTCATCTACATAGGCAGTCATAAACTTTCCCAATAGGTCATTGAATAGTTACGACACCATTTTGGTATAAGTCGCGCCAGAATTCTCCAATTCGAATAGCATCACCCGATAGCAGTACACTCTATCAAGAGTCACGAAGGCAGTCTTTTCTTCGTTGGGTGCATGCATGAAGATTTGATGATAACCTCTGAAGGCGTCCATGAAACTCAGTAAGGCGCACCCCGTTGTTTTGTCCACCATCTGGTTGATCCTTGGCAACGGGAACAGGTCATTGGGGGCAAGCTTTGTTCAAGTCGGTGTAGTCGACACACATCTTCCAAGTAGGCGGTTTCGGGACCAACACCATGTTGGCCAACCATTTAGGGTATTTTACTTCCCGGATATGGCCAGCAACTAGTAATGCATCAATCTCCTTTTTCACAAACTCTCGTCGATCGGTCGAGATGTGTCTCTTTCTTTAAACCACAGGTCGGTAAGTCGGATCAACCGCCAACTAATGAGTTATTATGGATCGGTTCACTCTTGGCATATCCTCAGGTCCCCAAGCAAAGATTGCCCTATATTTCTTCAGAACTCATATCACCGGCTCTTTGATGGCCTTAGACATACCTTTTCCGATCCTTTCCCGTCTTTTAGGGAAGGTCGGATCAATTTCCACCTTCTCTAGCTCGACCGCTGGTTTAGGTCGTTCCAAGGTTTGCTATGCCATGTCCTCCCTTTTAGTGATGGTATGGATACGGAGATTCGACCGTCCTATCTTGCGACAGGACTGTAGGTAACAGTCACAAGCTACCTTCTGATCACTGCATACCATTCTTACTCCCATGAGTGTTCGGAATTTCATGCACTGGTGTTTTAGTTAGATTAAGGCTCCTAAGTCCTCCAACCCTGGCCTCCCAAAAATCGCGTTGTGAGAGCACTCCAGGCGGACGACTCCAAATTCCATTTCTACCGTGGTAGTCTTCAAGTAGGTGCCTAACTCGACCAATAGCTTTATAGCACCTCCAACCTCGATGGAATCCCTGGTGAGCCCAGCCAAAGGAGTCATGACTGGCCTAAGGATATCTCTATCCAACCCTAACTTGTCAAAAGTGTCGAGGTAGAGTACGTTAACGCTGCTACCAGTGTCCACTAGCACTCGCCAGACAACGGTACCGACTATGTCCATGGTTATGACTAGGGCATCTCTATGAGGTTCTTCACCCAAGGGTAGCTCATCATCTATAAAAGTGATAGACTCCCGACAGGCCCTTTTTACCTGCTCTGCGCGTCCATATATGGCTCTGACGTATAACTGTGGAGCCTAGGCTTTTCTCGACCCCGCTGAGTCTCCTCTCTCTGGTCCTCCGACAATCATGTTAATGACCTTTTTGCCCTTCCATTTGTCCTCAATTTTTTTCTAAAGCAGGTTGTTTTCCTTTATCGCGGTTGCCTTCTCCAGTCTGACCCTGGTTTCCGCGCTGCCAGGGCATACCCTAACGCCACTGAGTTGGAGCACTCCTTTGTATGATAGCCTCTATTTCTTTCTTCAAGAAGTCACATTCCTCGGTCGAATGGGTGGTCGACCCCCGCAACCGGCAATACTTGCCTTTTCCGGAGGTCTTACCCTTGGTTGGGGGCGCGTTAGCTGGTTGTGCCTCTATTTGAGGCTGAGCTTGCACCTTTTGAACTACAACGGACTGTTAACGGAATGGTGGGACACCCGTTCTTTAAGGGTTCCGACCAGTTTCTTATCGACCTATCCGACTCTTATCGAATCTACCAGCACGTGATTCCTCTACACGAGGCTTCTTGGGTCGTGATGACCCTCTTTCCTGGATCCTTTTCTACTTCACCGCGTCGGCGGTTGGCCCTTTGAATGGCTTGGGCATACGAGCTTGGCCACTCAGTATGGAGATAGGTGTACAGCTTCCCTAACCTTAAGTTCTCCAAAAACAAGATCAGTAACGTCTTATCGTCTAGATTGTCCACCGCTTGAACCTCTTTCTACCACCTCACTAAGTACAACCTAAGTGATTCTCCGGGGTCTTGCTTAACTCCGGACAGGTACATACAATTCTTCTTTGGGTACAAATAGGCGGCATAATTGGTCAAGAAGAGCTCGACCATTTGCGCGAAGTTGTTAACAGAATGCTCGGGCAATTTCATGCACCACCTTTGCGCTGAACCAGTTAGAGTTGTCATGAAGGCTTTACACATCAGCGGATCCTCGGTTCCATGAATCTGCATCCGAGCTTAGAAGCTGAGTAGGTGCTCCCGAGGATCTCGAGTTCCGTCGTACACTAGGTTCTCGGGCAGCTTAAACTTTGTTGGGGTTCGGAAGGATATGATTTCCCAGGAGAATGGGCACTCTCGCAAGAAAGATTGAGCGTCACTGAGGTTCTCATTCATCTGGTTCTACAAATCCTGCACTTGTCGTGCTAATGCGACAACGTCTTCCAGCCTCTACCCTCGTTCTATACGCGACTCTCCGCTGCTCTCATTGACCGAGTGTTCCTCCACACGCCTCTGGACCTCGTCATATCGTTGCTCTCGCCTATTTCTAGGCTCGTTAGGGCGACCTCCCTCAGATCTCCATCACCTGGTATTTCTTGGTTCGTCAACTTGTTGAAAACTGATTGACGTGGTCCCCTCGACCTCGACGAAGATCGGTGTGAAGCGACCGACCGTTCTTGCTCCACCAGCCGAACAGACCTTGCTTGCTGAACCACCGGAGGCCATTCTTTTTCACAGAGTTGAATCTCTCGTTCATGAACTTCTACCAGTCGAGTAAGCATTCCCAGAATCCCCAATCGCTCGGGTTCCTCCAATACGACTGGTATAGGAGGCGGGGGTGCCTCTTCGATTCGGACCCCATTGGCAGGGCGGTCCTCCACTTGTCTTTTCCCTCTCGTTAATTAAGCTGTTCTCGTAGGTCGCCATTACGGGGTCGGGACAACTGCTCTCGTAGGTCCCCCCGAGAAACCGTTTGTCCCGCAGTACCGTTTGCTTATGCTTGAGCTTGTGTTCTCCATTGTCCTTGACCTTGAGGACTTATAGTGGTCATCATTGCTCCGTAACACATACTTTCTCAGTTAGCTAGAAACCATACGACCTTTTGATCGATTCCCATGGACGGCGCCAATGTTGGTTTTATCTCCCATGAAATGGTCGAACGACAGGCCAACACCGGAAAATTGACTAACACTATCGAAAAAATAGAGTAACCTTTCGACCCTCTTTAGATTACCAATTTCCTTTCAGTACAATGAGTTGCTTATAAGTGTGCTAGATTGCTCCCCCTTTCTCTTGAGACCTAGAACCCCTATTTATATAAGGAATGAGGGATTTCTCCCTTAGGAAACTTCTAAACTACTTTAGGGACTCTTTCCTTATTACATTTTAGGTACTTTCTAAATCTATATCGACCTTCCTTCCGTATCCCTTACCTTCTACCGCGAATACTCTTTAGGAAACTTCCATATCGGCCTGTCTTGCCATGCCCTTCTTACACCGCCTTTCTTACCTCGGCCCCTTCTTGGTCGGTCTGTCCGATTCATCTCTTCTTTACTTCTTTAGCCCGACTTTCCTCCATGGTAATCAACTATTTCAATAGCTATGTTCAATCACTCTCAGTGTAAGATCTTCAGCTGCCTTGTCACCTAATGAACCACCAAGCATATTCTTTTCATTATCAAACTCTTCCTTGAACGTGCCCCACAATGCAGTCCATTGAATGACCTTCGTCCGACTGACTTATCACCGATCGACCTTCACCATGCCATCCTATCTTCCTTCGAACCCTCTCCTCCTCTTCATTGATTGTCTCTTTCGTCCACGCCGAACTTCAAGTACCGAGCATTAGTCTATTCCCCATCACTAACATTGAGTGGTGTATATTTGTATACATAGTGATGCGGCTGCACTGATCGCACGTTAATGGGCGACCACACCTCATTATGACCCTATATATATATATATATATATATAAACAAATAGTCTATACGATGGGGATATAAACTCTATGTAATTAGA
Source organism: Ipomoea trifida (assembly GCA_003576665.1). Classification (NCBI taxonomy): domain Eukaryota; kingdom Viridiplantae; phylum Streptophyta; class Magnoliopsida; order Solanales; family Convolvulaceae; genus Ipomoea; species Ipomoea trifida. The sequence continues at coordinate 23,024,782 of CP025646.1, forward strand.
ATATTATTATTAATATTATTATTATTATTTTATTAGTACATATTTTTATTAGGGTATTTATGTCTTTTAAAACATATTTCATTTCTATTCCTTAAATAAATCAAACACTATAATATAATTCTTAAAGTCTATTTTTTCCGCAAACCAAATAATAGAATACTATTCTTATTTTATTCCTTGTTGATGTTGTGTATATGGTGAGTGTGAATGTGAAGGTGGTAAAACGAAGAGTCAAGACTCCTCGAGTGTCGTGTCTCTCAAGGATGGCGAATGGGAACCGAATTTATGTTGACATTTATGAGGTTGAAAGGTAAGAGTTACAAGAATCATATGGAGAAGGTTTGTTCATGGTTGGTTGGGTAAAGGTTTTAAAGGTAATATAAGATAGAAAATACAAAAGGTAAAAGGAAGGGGTGCATGCCAAAGTTAAGCCAAAGGATTGATTATCGTAGGTAGCTTGGAATTGGGTTTCGGGATTGATCTAGGGAGTCACGGTATTGGTACCGAGTGGCGTCACACTCAGACTCTCAATCCTCATTCGGTTGAGGCATTTTATCGAACACCTTGCCTACCACTCCTCTCGGATCTCATCCTTTCAGATTAAGAGCGGAGATATAGATGAGTTAGGCTCGTGAGAGGCCGCTATCGCGCACTCTCTCACTTCCACTCGGTTCACTAACTATCCCGGCCGGAAATAGAAGCAAAGATTGAACAACATCATCCATACATTCATCAATCATACTCCCACAATACCAAGATCATAAGATAAATTCTAAGCATCAATCCATAGATTAACAATGGCACACACACCCAAACTACTCTACTTAGTCATGGAAATCATTCAAAACAACCAAATAGAAATTACTTCCAACAATAAATTTAAACAAGAAATTCAATGGAAAGAGTGTGTTACCCAAGGAATGGTTGGTTCTACATCTTCAATCCATCTTCAATCCTAAGATCTATACTAATCTAATGGAAATTGAGTGTGTCTTTCCTCCCCAAAGGGGAAGAAAATAGAGAGAAAAATCAGATTTGAAAATTGGGAGCTGCCCTCCCTCAAAATGAGAAAGAAGGGTTTAAATAGCTGCTTCAAAAAGTCGAATTTCCGCTGTTGCCCTACTGGACGCGCTCCACGCCTGCTACCACGCGTGTGGCCATGCGTGGCAGCTCTCTGGAATGAATCCACGCATGCTCACACGCGTGTGATGGTGCGTGGCAGCCTCCTGCTTGATGGATTCTTTATTTGTTGCTTCTTTTGGCCCAAAACTTTGCTATTTCCTTCGGAATTGACTCAAAATGTATTCCTTGAGCTGGATTTGTCAAATGGATGCTAATTAGAGGTTTTGTCCATGAAAGTGATCATAATTGGGTGCTGAGATAGTAAAATATCATCTAAACATGACCCAAATTTTGACTGTTCTTGGCACTTATCACTTGTCTATTTCATTCATTATGGAATAATATTTCTAGTATCTTAAAATTCATTTCGTGAACCAAACTTGTTGTTAAAGATTGACGTATAGTTAGGTGTAATTGAGAAAAAAAATGTTAAAAAAAAAAAACTATTTTTCTATAAGTTAAAGGTGAAACTTTTCACACGTAATGTCATTGACGACTTCAATCGTGCGTGTAATTTGGTGTAGAAATAAAAAGGAAAAAGACAAGAGCAAAAACATTATTGAGGCTAGAGTCCTAGTACAGAAGTCGTCCAACCCCACATGCATATGCTGTCTATCTTGTTGGTTTTCATTAACCGGAGAATGGCGTTTCAATTAATCTCAACCAGTTGTAATTATTCATGGCCTCGAACAAGTAGTAGTCGTCATCGATCACGGTGGTGATCCAATGGACCAACGACATGGATATTCAGCCATTGACTCGGTCTCACAAGGCAAATTTTTCGGTCACATCAACAGTTGTGTGGACCACGAATACAATATATATTTTTTAATAATATATTAAAAGTATATTATTTGTGTATTGAATATATATTATTTGATAATATATAAGATAATGCACTTTTCATGAATATAAAGTACATTTTTAATATATTAAAATTACATTATTTGTGTACTTTATGCACATATTTAATAGTATACAAAATAATATATTTTTAATATTCAAATAATGTACTTTTAATATTCAAATAGTGTATTTTTAAATAATGTATTTTATGCACACAAATAAATTTATTTATGGTCCACACAATTATGTCGATCATGATTCATAAAATAATGATCCGTTCTCACTCTCACAATAAGCCGTCCACAAATTTGGATATTACGGTTCTTGACAATTTCATTTAAATGATTAGATTTTAAGGTGATAGAGGCAAGACCTGCCCCTGTCAAGATCTACATAACAATTAAACTATTTGGGATACTTTTAGACTAAGTCAAATGAGATAATATGAAACATTTTGAGATCTTTTAAATAAAATGTTATACCCACTAAATTATAAGGTTTCAATTCGGTCATTTTATTTTAATAATTTTGAAAAAGTTTACCCCAGCAATTTGACTCTTTTTCATTATGACCTGGATTAACCATTGTCACTTATTTATTTATTATTTTATTTATTTATTTATTTATTTATTTTAGATAAAATCCAAATGAAATGAAAGACTTGTATTAATTTTTTGCAACCTTTCATTCACATTTGTCACTTTTGGCAGCAGCAGTAAAGGCACACCCTTCTATGAGTTACGATAGTACATCCTTTGATATTTACGATATTTTTAATGTATTTAAAATATAAGTTATAATATGTGTAAGGATTTTTTCTTTGTTATTTGTTAATTCTAATGGTAAAATAATGAAATTTTTAACAGAAAGTCATGGATGTAATATGACAAAATTAAAAGAATAAGGCTAAATGTGTCAATGCCATAATAGTTGAGGACTAAAAGTAGAAGTTGTTCAAAGTCATAGATGTAATATGACAAAATTAAAAGAATAGGACTAAATGTGGCAATGCACAATAGTCAAGGACTAAATGTGAAAGTTGTTCAAAGTCATGGATGTAATATGACAAAATTAAAAGAATAGGATTAAATGTCTCAATGCCACAATAGTAAATTACTAAAAGTGGAATTTGCTCCTTTTATTTATTTATTTTTGGAAAATTATAATTTTCGTTCATAAGTTATAGGGTAATTGTAGAATTTATCACTAAGTGTTGGTTGTGCTCACTTTTCGCACTTAAGTTATCATTATCACTGCTGGAAAACATGAGTTATTGGACGGTAAATGGGTTTCGGACCAACTTTCCGGCCAAAATGAGGATTCGGAAAAACGAACATCGGTAATTCCGTCCAACATCAAATGTTGGACGGAAATTCCGACCAACGGGTCAAAGTTGGACGGAAATTCCGAATGGTAACCCACCACTTTTAGAATGAGAATTTCCGTCTAATTGTAAATATTCATTATGTAAATTGTGTATTTTAAACTAGGTTCAACTTGTAAGGTGGACCGGAGTCCTCAGAATAATTCGCCTAAAATAGCATAGTTGAAACCCCAAAGTAAGAACCGAAAACTTAGAACCGCAAAGTATCTTGCCGCAAGGTAATACGTGCATAGCGAATTCATAAATGCATGTATGTATGTATGAAGTGCATGCATGGGGCCATTTGGCGGCTTTGCAGCATGCAAATTAGTCGAAAGGCTAATGCATGCATTCAATTAACTCTTCTGTTAATGCATGCCAACCTTGCGGGTAATGCATGTTTACGTAATTAAAATTGTATTTTGCATTTTGTGCATGGTTTGCGTAAGGCTAACATGCGTAATTACCTAGTTACGTAAAGGTATTTATTTTATTCCCCATAGTTGATATATATATATATATATAGGGTCATGTTCAAGTGTGGCCGTGCTCTTAGGTGTGAACAGTGCGGCCTCACCACTATGTATACAGATATACACCACTCAGTGTTAGAAAATGCACCACACAAATATGCATCGTTAGGGACGCATCACCCAAAAACACACCACTAGGTATGCAAATATACACCACACAGTATTAGCAAATGCACCATTAGGGACATGGGAGTTATGGTGCATTATTTTGGGTGTGTGGTGTGTTTTATGGTGTTTTTGTATATTTTCATTGTGGTGTGTTTCGTAACATTGAGTGGTGTATTTCGTAACATTGAGTGGTGTGTGACCGCACGGCCACACCTAAGAGCACGGCCACATTTGATTAATATTCTATATATATATATATATATATATATATATGTATATATATATACACATCTATTCTTGAAGAGACGCCTAAGGGGTCTGAAAAATGAGAAGAGTTTGAGATAGAAGTCTGAGAGTTGAGATTAATATATCTTTGGATAGAATTTTTTGGTTACACAATGTAAAAGTAAATTCTTAGTCAGGGCCGGTCCTGAGCACGGACGGGATGGGCGACCGTCCAGGGCCCCATGGTAGAAGGGGTCATCCATATATATGTATATTACATATATCTATTATAGTGTTATAATTATATTAGAAAATAAAAAATTAATGTTATAATTATATTAGGAAACGAAAAAATTAAGAATAGATGGGACTACATGAAGCTAAGAATTGAAGCTTAATTAAATAATTTAAAAATAGAATCGACACAGGGAGTCTAGGACACCTAGCTAGGACCCGTTTACTAACTGGAAATTTTCTCCAATTTTCTGGAAATTTGGAAAACTGAAAAACAGAAAATATGTTTACTAGCACAGTTTTCCATTTTGAAAACAAGAAATAATTTTCCAGTTTTCTAGAAAACTGAAACATTATAAAAAATTGTTTTCTAAATGGAAACAGAATCAGCTATCATCTATTAGACTATATGTCACTATAACCACATTCTCACCATTATCTACTTACATATTTATTCATTACTATGATTACATTTATTATCATCTTCTTTTACTTATCATCATCATCATCTATATTTTCTACTTGCATTACTTATTTAAACATAACTTATTTGATTATGCTTAAAATTATACATCATATCAAAATTAAAAATTGAAATCTATACCACGTTTTATATTTGGATTGAACTCAATTGATTATTGGTTTGGATATTTTTAATTATGTTATATCGGATACAAGTTTGGTCCAGATATCGGATATCGAAATTTCACATATATTACTATATTAGAATTCAAAATAAAAAAAAATATTATATACATGTCATTCAAATGAATATATCCAAACATATTTTAAATATTAACTCAAAAAAATATTAATATTATCCAAACTAAATTTTATGTGAACTTAATAAGTTATTGGTTCAAATATATTTTTATTTATTCTATTTAAATTGTAAACCAAGTATATTTTAAAATATTTTAAATATAAGGTCTAAAAATCACTCGAAATTAAACTTATTGTTAATTTTATAACGTTAATCTAAAAAATATAAATTTGAAAAGATAAGTGTTAGTAACAAGTTTTCTAAACAGAAAACGGAGAATGAAAAACTGACAATGAAAACTGGAAAATTAGAAAACAGAAAACAGAAAACAGTTTTCTGTTAGTAAACATGGCCCTAATTATCTTTTATCTATTAAAATCGACACCCTAACTGGCTAACCCATTCGTCTTCTTCAATATAAAATTTTTCCAATTCGATTAATCGACGATTGTTCATTTGTTTGCCAGTTTGGGCCCCATTGTCCGTTGTAACTTGTAAGTTTTCTTCTATTTACAATTTGTTATGTCTTTATTTCCTATGCAACACTGCCTGTTTGGGCTCCATTGTTCGTTGTAACTTGTAAGTTTTTAAAATTGTTTTATATAAAGTTACCTAAAAAGCATTTATGTGATGGTGAAAAAAGAAAAAAAAAAAAAAAAAAGTAGAGCAGCTAATAGAATCACAAAGAGAAACTATAAATAAATTTTTCAAAAAATCAGAATCATTTAATGAAAATTTGAAACAATCTAAAGAAAATTTAAATGACAAGGTCATATTAATGACGGTTTTGTGTATTGGGAAGGATATGCTAGAGAATGTTAATCTTGATGCAATTATCGATGATTTTGCATAGCACGTAATTTTAATTTTTTTTGTCATGATTAATTTTGTATTTAAAAAATGTTGAAAATTTTCTAATAGTATTTCATGTTATTTGATATTATTATTTTTTAGCATTATTACATTTAAATTTTAATTTTTCATATAAGGGGCCCATTTTTTAAAATTTCGCCGAGGGCCTCTAAAATGTTTGGACCAGCCCTGTTCTTAGTAGAGCAACCTGAGAATTTAATTTGTACATCTTCTTATATCTCATAATATAAGTTTTAATATGGTTATCTTTGTTGCTTAATGAGGGAGCTGAGATTAAAGACTTAGGAAAATGATTATATGTATGAAGATATCATATATATGATTCTGTTTTTATTCCCTTGTCTCTGAATTTTTTGTTGTATTATAAAAATAATTTTCTAATATGATTTATATTGTATTGTGAATCATGATTCATGATATTATGATTCTATCTTGCCTAACGTGATCTTGTATGATAAATTAAAAATAGTATAAATGTGAGAGACAGGAGACAACAAGTAATGTCAGGGTTGAAATATTGAAACCTCTCAAAGTGAGGGAGTTGCAAAAGTCTATGCCTCTGTGTTCAGTTGAGTTACCATGATTTCCTCCCAGAAGTTTTGATGAAACTACTACTTTCTCAACCTATTGAAGCACAAGAGTAAGTTTTGTCTCCACTGAGACTTGAACCCACCACCTCCTGTATGTATAAAGGAAAGTGTTTGATACCACTGGACCACAAGGTCCTTAGCTACAAGTCTTCCAAGTTGGGGATCGAAAGTCTCCTGTATTATTAAGATTAGGATAGGAGACCTGCAGGCCAGGCCAGTTGTTACAATGAATGCATCTAATAATCAATCAATTCAGAAGTAAATTATAGTCAATCAAATAATTTCCTTGCCCACCAATAGTTACGTTGGAGATGATGAAAATTAGGCAGACGTGTCAAATAGCTTCATCTATCACTTGCAAGTATTCAATTAACGCGACCTTGTTTTAAAATAAGATAGAATTGGCCACATTTAATTTAAAATTGTGTTCGCTCAACATTTTCTCCAGGTTTTCATCAAGTAATTCTTCTATATAATGTTGACATGGAATTTAAATAAAAATAATTTGATGACTTGTTTTTGCTGACTCATTTAAACTTAGAGAAAGCCGCTAATCTCTTCCTTCATATTCTCACCACCTTCATCGCGACTGCCAATCTGAAAAATAAAAATTGTTTGCGGCCTCCTACTTGTATGTTACTTTTATACCCAAGTAATAATCCCACAATATCTTTAGTACGGGGCTGCTGAAACTTTCTATGGTTGTATGATATTTATATGCCTATTACCCTGCCCTTTCATGCTTTGTAGTAGAGCTCACTGGCATCCCTCCTGAAACTCTTTGCCGCCTAATATCCTAAACATGCTTATAGGCAGAACATATTCGCTTCTAGTCACAATTTGGAATTTTATTTCTCTTGTTTGCTTCAATTGCCTCGGTTGGGCGTGCACCAACTATAAAATATCATATAATCTACAAGGTGTTTGAAACCAAATTTGCTAGAAAACTTTGAACTGGACAACCAATGAGCGCATCTATTCCGTTTATTTTGGATGTATATACAGTGTCGATAGTGTTATCACTCCCCAACCTTTCACAGCCACACAAGGAAGAGCCTAAATGGTAGTGCAAAATCAAGAGAAGTTGTTGATTTCGTTTTTAGATCGACAACGACGATGCTGGTGGTGAGAATGAGGAATGAGAGAGTATGGGTTTTCTCTAGGTCTGAGTCACCAATGAAACAAATTATCAAATTATTTTTATTTAAATTCCATGTCAGCATTAAGCGAACATGTGAAATAAGTTAAAATTGTCTTTGTCCGATCATTTTCAAAGCTTACGGTTCTTTCTTTTCCTAATCATATATTAATAGAGGATAGTCTAGGTACGCGTGTATATATATATATATATATATATATATATATATATATATATATAGTTCAACTATCATCTGATCTAAATCTTTTAATTAAGACGAAGCATGAATATTTCAAAATAAATTAATCCATTGTTGTATGACTTGTATCACCATCTCTTTAATTAAAGATCAAATAGCCTTCCAACGTTGTTTCCTTATAAGGTAGTTGTTGTTAAATGTGTTGCGAGGTGATGGATATTAAAGTAAAATGATTATAATGACATAACAAATAACACTCAATTAAGCATATTAATATTACATATTTCAATCTAAATAGATTTTTTAGGCCAAAAGAAACTTCTTGTGGTCTAAGACTTTATCAAGTTCCACATCAAACCCAGAGGCATAAGAATTGGTATGTATGTAATAAAATCATTTTTAAAAAAGAATTGATGAGAGAAATTCATAATCACTATCTAAGATTGCCCACTAAGTAAATCTCATTTTGACGAGATGAGCCCATGGGTCTATCGCTCCTATGTATGCCTTGATTGTTGGGAAACGAAAGTCCTTGGGTAGGGGCTTGGCCATGATCACCTTGGTGAATGGGGTGGATAACACGTCTTGGTGTTCCGGGATCTATCTTCCTTTGGAGCTTGTCTATTCGCCTCCGGAGCTGCTCGATCTCATCATGGTGAGAGCTCGGGGGCCCGGCCGCTGGTTTCCCACGAACGTTCCACCCGGGAAGCCTATGCTTGTCGTGGTGGGGCCTGGAGCCCGTGGCTCGGCAACCTTCATGAAAATGATTCCACTACCGGGGGGTTGTTCACGGTTGACCTTGGCTCTAGTCGGTCCCGGGCTAGCGTACGGGTGCCCAACTGTGCCACTGCGGACTTGGATCGGATTGGTCGCCCCCTATTCGCTCCTTGATGCCGATGCGTGTCTTAATTAACATCACCTCCTCCTTGTCTGCTTGACGGTCGGGGTGAGTTCACTTCCCCCTCAGCTTGGGTTATTAGGGCTTGGGGAAGTCGGGTGCTCAGCCCACCTCACTAAGGCGGCGGCTTACTGGATCGTGACTCCCTCTTGGAATCCCAGGACCGAGGGAAGGGCGATGCGAGCCAACCCGCCATGGCGATTTTTGTTGAGTCAATATATACCTTAGGTCCCCTGCTGACCTCACTAAGTTGGTTTGTTGTCGGCTAGCGGTTCCATTGAGGTCGTTCCCGCTCGAGGTGACACAGGTGTTGCGAGAATCATGGGAATTGCGAGAGCTGGATCTATTGCCATAGTTGGTAGGTAGCTTGCTCGAGCCTATATGTCGAGCTGTCAATGAAAGCACTCCTATCACTACAAGAAAAATGCTCATAGACAACGGTTAAAAGCCGTTGTCTATAAGAAAAAATTTCTGTTGTTGAAGCCGGTGTTGTTGTTAGTCTCGCGCAAAGACAACGGTTTTTAACTGTTTTCTTTTCTAGAAAAGACAACGGTTAAAAACCATTGTCTATTGAGTGTTGTTGAAGCCGGTGTTGTTGAAAGTCACGCACATAGACAACGGTTTTTAACCGTTGTCTTTTCTAGAAAAGACAACGATTAAAAACCGTTGTATATTGAGTGTTGTTGAAACCAGTGGTGTTGTAAGTCCCGTGCAAAGACAACGGGTTTTAACCGTTGTCTATTGAGTGTGTTGTTGAAACCGGTGTTGTTATAAGTCCCGTGCAACGACAATGATTTTTAACCGTTGTCTTTTCTTGAATGATTACGATTAAAAACTGTTGTTAAAACTAGTATTGTTAAAACGCCAAATTAATTATTTGATAAATTTTTGAAAATGCTACATTTAACTGGATTTGCATATGGCATTTTGAGAAAAAAATAATTTTTCTCAAAGCACCTTTAATTAATTAATTAATAAAATAAATTTAAAAACAAACGTTGGACTTGGAGTTCGAACTCTCAATGAGATTGAGAAATATTAGAGCCTTGAGGTAAGGAGCCTCAAGGCTCTATTCCCACTTCTCCCACCGATGTGGGACGTTGGGAGAAGTGGGGAATATAGAAGGAAGCAGCTGCTGCTTCCTTCTATCTTCTTCTTTTTTCTTTTTCTTTTTTTTTTTTAATTTTGATTTTAATTTTATATAAATATTATTATTAAAGTTAATTCTATTTTTTGTCCTAGATTTATATCATTATATGTGAAAGTTCACTTTAGTCCTTTTTTTATGAGAACATTCACTTTTAGTCATTTGGTCATCTATCAATAAAAACAACTTGAATGTCATTAAATACAAAGGTATTTCGATCTTTAATTACGAATTTTTCAAAAAAAAATAAATATAAAAAATATAGTGGGTTAACCTATTACACGACGTTGTTTATTATTATTATTATTATTCAACCTATTCATGTAATTATTATTATTATTATTATTATTATTATTATTATTATTATTATTATTATTATTATTATTATTATTATTATTATGTATACCCTTTTAGGTCATTTTACATGTTAATCATTAACCTAAACAGCTAATTTTATCAAATATTTTTTTACAAAACGCTAATATATATTATCCGTTAGTCAAACCCGCTAATACAATTTGTTGGTTAAATAAAATCGTTGTCTAAATAAAAAACGGGTGCACATGCAAGGACAACAATTTTAATAAACTGTTGTCTTTGAAGTGTTGTTTATTAAAGAGTGCTTAAAGACAACATGCAAACAACAACGGTTAATTAAAATCGTTGTCTTTAAAAAAATAAATGCGCAAAGACAACGATTTTTAAAAATCGATATCTTTGTAGTGTTGTGTATTCAAGTGTACTTAAAGACAACACATCAATGACAATGGTTACATAAAACCGTTGTTTAATTAAAAAACCGAATGCACAAAGACAACGGTTTTAAAAAACTGTTGTCTTTGAAGTGTTGTGTATTAAAATGCGTTTAATAACAACACACCAACAACAACTGCTAAATAAAACCGTTGCCTTTAAACAAAAATAAACGCGCAAAGACAACGGTTTTAAAATACCGTTGTCTTTAATTTGTAGTGTTGTGTATTCAAGTACATTTAAAGACAACACACCAACTACAACGGTTAAATAAAACCGTTGTCTAAATAAAAAAAAAATGGGTGCACAAAGACAACGGTTTTAATAAACCGTTGTCTTTGAAGTGTTGTCTATTCAAATATGCTTAAAGACAACACACAAACGACAACGATTAAAAAAATCGTTGTCTTAAAAAGAAAAATCTCGCAAAGACAACGTTTTAAAAAAATCGTTGTCTTTGTAGTGTTGTGTATTCAAGTGCACTTAAAGACAACACACCAACAACAACGGTTACATAAAAGTGTTTTTTTTAAATACACATAGACAACGGTTTTTAAAAATCGTTGTCTTTGCGGTGTTGCCTTTTGACAAAATGCACAAAGACAACACACTAAAGACAACGGTTCGGTAAAAACCGTTGTCTTTGATAAAAGTGTTGCATCAAAGACAACGGTTTTGTCCAAAAGTGTTGTCATTTACACAAAAGACAACACTTTTGTCAAAAACCGTTGTCTTTTTAGTGTTGTCTATGTGCATTTTTCTTGTAGTGTATGATGAATTTATTTAACTCGGGTGGCGCGAATTAAAAAAACCCGATAATAAAGAAGAAGGATACAATAAATGATAAATGGATAATATAATGGAAAAGACGAGTACGTAATGTATGCCATAGAGACAAAGATTGTATTGATACTTTGTGTAATATATGCTATTACAATAGATTAGATGATGTTCTAACAAGACAATTACGTAGAAATTTATATTAACCTCCTTCTAACCACCGCCCGAAAAAAGGGGGAGTTGGTTGTAAACTTGGATCGCGTCTGCGAGTGTAGTATACCAGGCCAAGGCCACCTTGGGCGGGGCTGCCCTGAAGCCGAGGCCGCCCCAAGCCAAGGTCACCCTCCAAGTCGTCATCGCTTCTCCTTGGGTCGGTTTGCCCCGAATCCATCTCTAATATATCCTCCAGGTGGGTCCAACAAAATTTAAAAATCTCAAATTATTGGATTTTAAAATTAAGTGAACTAATAAATACTAAGGTGAATGTTAAGACCCACACAAAAACCCACCCAGTAAGACTATGTTTACTCATGCAATTTTCTCTCACTTTTAAAATGTCACATCACTAAATTTGCAATTATCCACTATTTACTCTACATCCATATAATTATATCTCATTTTTCAAAAATGATCCTATTATCACATCACCTTATTAAAAAAATTATTTTAATCAATAAAGTATTAATAATAATTAAAATAATAATAAATGTAATAATAAAAAAAATTAAAAGGTCTCAGAATTGCAACCAAAAAAAGAAAAAGAAAAAGAAATCCACCTCAACTTTGCAATTGGCCTCCTTTCACCGCTGCGAATAGCCTAAGATTGCTTTATGCTGTGGCCTGCGGGGCTCCAGTACATATGTACATGCACCAGTTGTTATATTGTGGACCAGCAGCTTTGTGGACCATGGTCCGAAAACGACACTATTTCTTTAAGTAAAAAATAGTTACCGTCACTTGTTAACGGAGCTCTGTAAATAAAATTACAGTTTATCTCAAATGATACAGTCTCACATTTATTTTTATATTATCAAATGAAACTGTAGTTATATTAAAATGAAACTATAGTTGTGTAGAAAGGAAACTGCAGTGTATATAAAATGAAATTGAATAACAGTTTCACATATATATTTGAGTATATATTGTCCAATGAAACTATAGTTATATCGAAAAATGATACTGTAGTTGTGTTTAAAGAAAATTGCAGTGTATATAAAATGAAACGGAATATCAGTTTCACATATTTGAGTGTATAATATTGAATGAAATTGTAGTTATATCGAAATTATAAAAAGAAACTGAATATGTTACACTAATATAGAGCAAACCATTTGGCCAGTCCCCTACCACTTAATGTGCTGACCGTTGGGACGGAGGTTAGTCTTCTGGCTGTCGACTGGAGGGATACCTTGAGAAAAACTCAAAAAAATATAGAGCTACTTTATTTCTAACCGCACGAACGAATGCCATTTCTTTTCACTAAAAGAATTGACATCGTTTTGGACCATGGTTTATGATGCTTGTATAATTTGCGTACATGAACTTCTGGCTGGAATTGTGGCATTTAGTACAAACGTATGACACGGGCTAGAACATTAATCAATGTATGTACTGAAGTAATAGCAGTTGGTACGAAGTAACTTGACATTTGGTCCTATAATTAGGAAAAGAAAAACACTGTATTTACTCTCATTTTTTGCTCTAACTTTTACTCTCAGACACAAAATCTTAATGTAAATACTTGTATTAGAATTCACATGAAAAAAGTAATTTATCAGTGTTTGTCACATTAGAGAGTAAAATTTAGAGAATAAGATTAAGAAAATACTATATGTACTTCTATCTAAAACTTTTGAGATCAAATCTTGTACATCAATCTAAAAAATTTTAATGGTCTAGATTGTTCGACACACCTACTCCGTTCACACACATTTAATCATCGTTCGCACACACTTAATCACCATTCGCACACATTTAATCATTGTTTGCACACATTTAATTACCGTTCGCACACACTTAATCACCGTTCACACACATTTTATCTCCGTTTGCACACACTTCAACTTAGAATTTTAAATCAATCCTAGACCATTAAATTATTATATGGATGCAATTTAAACATGATCAAAGGCTTAAATTCAATGAAAATAGAAAAAATGTAGTTACATTTTTGTAATTTTCTATAATTACGATTGTGTATTTATAAATGCTTGACAATTCATTTAGAAATATTTGACAGTGCATTTAGAAACTCTTGTGATGACACATGGAAAGATGGTGATGAAAATTAGAAAGTGCTTTATGTGCACTCAAATTATTTCCAAATGCACTGTCAAACATTTATAAATGCATAATCATAACGGCACAGGGGAAGAATGTGATAAAAATTAGGTAGTGCCTTCTATGCACTCAAAATATTTCCAAATGCATCGTCAAGAATTTTTAAATACACAAGCATTACAAAAATTTAAAAAATGTCACTGCGTTTCTCCCCATTCCATTAATTTTCAGCCTTTGATCATGTTAGATGTGTGGACCATATCTGTCCCCACATCCGCACCTGGGAAGGTCGCCGCACCAGAAGAAGAATGATTTTCAGCCTAGGTTGATTAATTAAAATCCATTATAAATCAAATTTTCCCTAAGGATTGCATTAACGTTTTGTGAATTATATATTCTACTGAACAATTTGACTCAAACACACATGATTATTGATGTCATCCTACCTCTAGGGTTGCAATCCACTCTTTCTAATTGTGTGAGATCAACCATCACTAAGGAATCTCTATTGAAAAGTTCATGCACCAATCAAAAATCCAATAAGCTAACAATTATTGACAATTGAATGAGGAAAAAGAATCATAAATTTGCAAGAAAAAATCAAAAATAAGGTATCAAGCCAGGGTTCACCATAAATCCAATTACTACAACATTTATCCTCTAAACATGGAGGCAAACCCAAAAAAAATTAAAGAAACGATAAAAGAATTGAAGAGCATAGGAAGACTCATTTAATCTATGAAAAAATATTGACCCCAAGTCTTCCTGAGATATAAAGATATATCATCCTCGGATTGGTTTTTGCCTCCAAGACTGCCTTTAAATATTTCTTGAAGCCTAAGGTCAAAAAGTTCTAAAGAAGATCTCAAAATTATTTTAAAAACCATATTTCCACAACTGACGTGACCTAGGATCGGACACGGCGTTGACACGACCATGCAAGGCAGTGTCCCTTACTGCCCAATGAAGCCTGCCCAACTGACATGACCTTGGTTTGCTAAACTTTATCCTCGTTTTTGGCCTTGTTCTACTTCAAATTTTGGAAAATATTAAACATAAAAGTTGTAAGGAATTCTCTTAGCTTTACATGGATACTTGAATTAACTTCTTTTTTTTTTTTAGAAGGAATACTTGAATTAACTTGACTAAGACTTCATATGAGGAAGATATGGCTAAATCACTTTTGATGTGTCGCATGATTTGCATCATGTTCTTCTGATTTTCTCATATTAATGTGTCACAAATCTCTAAAAGTGCGCAACATGAAAGTTGTAGAGGACTTCCGTTGATTTCCATTGATTTCCATTGATATTTCAATAACCTCAATTGGACTTCAATTCATATGACAGGCTAGGGTTATGGTCAATTACTCTCAACATGTCGCGAATTGTCTTGTTTTAGAATTCTTGCTTAGAAATACTTGAAAATCAAATGATAAAGAACTAAGTACCAAATTCAATTAATTTAAACAAAAAAAATAGATCAAATTGATATAAAATAGCTAAAGAAAATAAGTGCATTTGAGCACTTATCACATGCCAAACATGATAATATATTTGTCTTCTTTTAAATCGTTAAAATGAACTCTTTAAACTAATAACTGACATCTTTTGTAAAAGAAAATTTATTAGCTTTATGTCAAGAAACGTTTAAAATTTTAGCCCTTATTAATTATTTCAAGAAGGCACACGTATCTTGTGATCAAAGTATATCAACATTTTTATTTTTATTTTATAAAAAGTATGTGAGTAAATGACTTGCAAGTCTTCTTTCTCTTTGTGCATTCAATAAGTCTTTGTTGACAGAGTAATGGATCTTGTGAACAACTGGAAAGATTCTATACTGTGCACAATATGGTCAAGTCAAGTTTCACAATTGCTCACGTCCCCATTTGTCTCGGCCGTGTAAGGTACTCACAACCATTATTGATGGTTCATACAGTAGCTTATCAAATCATATACATTCGGTATACAAATAATATATATATATATATATATATATATATATATATATATATATTATTTAAGAAAAATATATTATTTGAATACTGAAAGTACATTATTTTATATAATACGGAGTATAATCTAATACACAATTAATGTACTTTTAATATAGAGTTTATTACCAAAATGGTCCCTCGACTATTGTGAAATTACCAATTTGGTCCTCGACAATTTTTCGTGCCCAATTAAGTCTCTCGACTTTGAAAATTTTAACCAATTTGGTCCTCCGTTTATTTTGCCGTTAAAATCGGGACCAAATTGGTAATTTTGCTATAGTCAAGGGACCAAATTGGTAGTTTTGCTATAGTCAAGGAGCCATCTTAGTGAAAAATTAATTACCAATTCGGTCCCTTGACTATAAAAAAAATTATCAATTTGGTCCCTTGACTATAACAAAATTACCAATTTGGTCCTGATTTTAATAGCAAAATAAACGGAGGACTGAATTGGTTAAAATTTTCAAAGTCGAGGGACTTAATTGGGTACGAAAAATTGTTGAGGACCAAATTGATAATTTTGTAATAGTCGAGGGACCATTTCGGTAATAAACTCTTTAATATATTAAAAATATATTTTGTGTTATAGTCCGCAGAACATTGTATGGAACAATTTACCGGTACTCATGTAATATGCGAGAAGACTTTAAAAGGTGGAAGACTTCATCCTTGGAAGAGCTATGCGAGAAGACTTAAAAAGTGGAGGACATGATACTTGGAAAAGCTATTTTAATTTGAATGGAGTTGGATTACGATATAACTAAAATTTTATGAAAGTAATAGTTAATAATTTTTTTTTAAACATTCAAGAATTTTTACAAGGTAATATCTCTTTCATATTGCTATCACTACTGGGGTTCGAGCATATAATCACTTATTTAGAATGATAACAGATGTGTCATCACACTACACAATAATTGATAGTTAAGAATTTTTTTTTTTCAAAATATTATATCTATAATTTAAGACAAAAACTTGTGTGAGGCCATTTCATATATCCTTGTCCGTGAGATATGTGAGACGGGTCGGGTCAAGATGAAAATGTAATATTTATTCTGAAAAATGTAATACTAATTAAAAATAAAGTACGGAGTGTTTGCTATTTATAAGGAAAAGTGTAATACTTTTGAAGAAAAACGTAACTTTTACATTTTGAATAAAAAGTACTCCCTCTATCTCATTTTGTCTATCATGTTTATTATTCATTGGTCAAACCAATTCTTTCTTGTTTACATATATATATATATATATATATATATATATATATATATATATATATATATATATATATAGTTTTATGAATCATTACTCTATACTTTAACATTGCGCATTTTATAAAATAAATAAAGAGTTAATTTCATCTTTAGTCATATATTTATAGGTGTCATCCCACTTTTAGTAATTTTATTTCTGAACATCCCTTTTGGTCCTAGTATTATTATTGTGGCATGCTATTTTCTGCCCTTTATCAATAAAATCGTTTAAATTTTATCAAATACAATGATATTTCGGTCTTCAAATAGAGTTTTTTTTAAATAAAAAAAAACAGCACGTAAAAATAAAAATATAGTGGGTCAACCTACTTTGTGAAAAAAATCAAAATGTCCTTGTATTTAATGCCATTTTAACGATTTTGTTGACGGAGACCAAAAATGGTCATGCCACAATAATACTAGGACTAAAGGTGGATGCTCTTATAAAAATAAAAAAATAAAAAAAAAAAAGAATTGAAAGTGGACTACCACCTATAAATCAAGGACAAAAATGATATTTATTAATAAATAAATATAGATATGTTGTTATTGAACAAATATTACCTTGTAATAGAGTCGATAATACTCAAAAAAATTATAGATATGTTGTTGTTGTTGTGTTTTTTTTTTTTTTTTTTTTTAATGTTCTCAATCTGAAGCAATTTAGAAATGTTTTGTATGCATGTATTTCTCACTCACCAAGTCACTATTGATTTAGACTCTCCACCGCCCCATCTTTTTAATAATGTTAATAAATCGCTAGAATAGAATCGACTGCACACTAACAAAGCTAAAATGTCTCCATCTCTCATCATTATTTGAGAAATACATCCTTTTACGTATCATAAAAATACAAATGGGTTACTATACTTAAAAGCATATGTAAAGATGCATTTGGTTCATGTGCTTACAAATCAGAAATGTGAATCAAAACTAATCTTAGTATTTAGTTGAGAATTTTGTAGAACACAATTATAGAATTTGGTTTCAATTAAAAATCTTATTCCTTAATTAAAAATGAGTATCATTTCATCTTATCGGTAATCTAATTTTTAAGTTTGAATTAGTGCTTTTAGATTTTTGTTTTAATTTTTTTTTTTTTTTGTCATATTGATGCTTTGGATGTCGTTATATTAGAATCAATTGCCTTGATTTTTTGTTTTTGTACTTTTAAAATTAGTGTCATACATAACCAATGTAAACATCAATATTGATAATCATTATAATTCCACCATACTACCAAACATGCAAAATACTTTCACCAAAATTTATTACCATTACCAAGTATTTGATTCTAATCCTGATTTCGGTTCCCATGTGCGAACCAAACACACCTTAATTAAGTGACTAAAAAAATTTAAAAAACAAATCTTACAATTCCGGCCCAGGGCCGGTCTTGAGCACGGGCTGGATGGGCGACCACCCAGGGGCCAGGGCCCCATGTTAGAAGGGGCCCATCCATGATCCATATATATGTATATGTATACATATATATATATATATATATATATATATATATATATATATATATATATATATATATATATATATATATATATATATTAATATTATAGTGTTATAATTATATTAGAAAACAAAAAATTAAGAATAGATGGGACTGCAGGAAGTTGAAAATCGACGCTTAATTAAATAATTTAGAAATAGAATCGGGAGTCGAGGACACCTAATTATCGTTTATCTATTAGAATCGACACCCTAATCAGCTAACTCATTCCTCTTCTTCAATAAATTTTTATTCTCCAATTCGGCTAATCAACAATTTCATTTGTTTGCCGGTTTGGCCCCATTGTTCGTTGTAACTTGTAAGTTTTCTTCTATTTGTAATTTGTTATGTCTTTATTTCCTCTGTGCACACATACAACACAACACACCTCTGCTATAAATCTATAATCCTCTAATGAGTAATTAATGCAATATGTAAAGTTTATTTCGATAATGAATTTTGTGATTTCTGTAATTCTAGAATATATATATAATGCAATATTATATATATATATATATATATATATATATATATATATATATATATATATATATATATAAAAGTTCTATCTAATCCGTTCTATTTACAGAGATAGAAAGTGAAAGAAGAAAAGAACAACAAATCGTGGTTGTGAAGCTGTTTGTGATACTGATACAACTGAAGACTGAGGAGAACCTTTAAGAAATATTCATGTGCTTTTGTTCATTTCTTATACACTATTTTTTAAATTATTTTATATAATGTTACTTAAAAAGAATTTATCTAATGGTGAAAAAAGATTAAAAAAAGAAAAGAAAAGAAAACAAGTAGAGCAGCTAATAAAATCACAAAGAGGAGTTACAAATAAATTTTTCAAAAAATCAAAATCATTTAATGAAAATTTGAAACAATCTAAAGAAAATTTAAATGATCAAGGCCATGTTAATGGTGATTTTGTGTATTGAGAAGGATATGCTAGAGAATGTTAATCTTGATGCAATTATCGATGACTTTTCATAGCACGTAAAATTTTGTTGTCATGATTACTTTTGTATTTAAAAAGTGTTGAAAATTTTCTAATAGTATTTCATGTTATTTGATATTATTATTTTTTAGTATTATTAAATTTAAATTTTAGTTTTTCACAGGGGCTCATTTTTTTAATTTCGCCGAGGGCCTCTAAAATATTTGGACCGGCCCTGTTCCGGCCTTTGAAAATTTGTAGGTTCTAGCTGATAAATAAATTTCAAAGGTTCATTTATTTATTTTACTGGTTAGGCATACACATTATAACAATTGTAATGCTACAATATTGATAGTTGTAGGTATAACTATTTGGGATGGGTTATTTTTTAGTGTACGTTACTGAACAGTATCAACACTACTATCAATAGTACTCAACAAAATTAGGTGTATCTTAGATAGTCTACAATGAAATTGAATGTTGACTTGGTCATACATAGGGTGTGTTTCATTAAAATATGGAGATCAGGATAGAATGATAATCAAATAATTGTAATTGAAATAGGATTTGGTGAAAGTATTTTGCATGTTTAGTAGTAAGTTAAAATTAGAATGATTATTACTAATATTGTTGTTTGGTTATGTACAACTCTATAATTGAAATAAATATTTTAAAAATTCAAAAACAAAAAATCAAAGACAATTAATACTAATATAATGACATCCAAAGAACTAATATAAACAAAAAATCAAAACAAAAATCTCAAAGCACTAATCCTATGTAGTGAGGATGGGATGATGAAATGAGAAGACAATGAAATGATGAAAAGGGATAAGACTGAATTAATGAAATTATACTTGATTTAAATTTAATAATGAGTTTTTTTTAATTATAACGATAATCAAATAATCGTATACCTATATTTAAAAAAAAGTTATGAATCAAAGAAAATCTATAACTTTTCATTCCCTGATATCGAACCTCCTAATCCAAACACATGAAATTGAAGGAAATTTAATCTACCATCCAAAAAATGTGAACATACATACTGACGTGGACATTTTATCAACAATCATAACTAATGAGCTAGAGGAGGAGATTAAAAGTGTGATGATAAGTTGTTTGATATTGGAAAATCAATTCGATCCATGCATGTCGTTATTAATTTATTATCCTTGGTGTTATCTACTTTTGTGTTAGCATATATATATATATATATATATGTAAACATCAGACAAAACGTACTGTATGCATGTTAAAGCACCTGTGAGACGACTCTGATCTGATAGAGAGAGGGACAGACCAAGTCAACGGGCGGTGACTCCTGTGGTGCTCCTTGCTGTTAGCTACTTCCCTCTAGCTCGAGAGGTCGGACAAGCTCCAATCATAATTGATCTATGGTTACCAATGAGGTATATATATAATATCTAGTAATCTACTAATCTACACTTATAATAAGAGCCAATAATGTTAGACCCTTAATTAGAACTAAAAAAATATTGGTGTAATAGTCTGCTTTAACATATTGTACTTTGTGTTCTTCTTATTGTATAACGACCCTTAACTGGAACTAAAAAAATGTTGGTGTAATAGTCTGCTTTAACATATTGTACTTTGTGTTCTTCTTATTGTATAACCTCCAATTAAATTCCTAATATATCCTAATCTTTTATAATTTTACCAAATTTTTCCGTTAAATATAACGGAAGTTTAACATTAAATTCTTTAGGCAATTTGTTTCTTTGTTTCTTTTGGCAATATTTTATAATACAATTTTGTATAGATTCCTAACTTAAAATTAGAATATTGAAGTCTTAATAAGATTCTATAATACAATTTTGTATAGATTCCTAACTAAACCATTATTCTACCTAAAACAACAGTATATAAACCCTTCCCCTTCTCACTGGTATTCACCCAAAACTAAACCTAACATATTCTGCAACACACCATCTACTTGACATTTTATAGGTATGGTTTTCAAAATATTATCATGCTAATTCTATTATTTGCATTTGTACTCATAATGATTACAGTTTTTGTTTTAAAAAAATCAATGATGGTATACTCATTAATTTGTATAACTTCAATATCGTTATGTATATCTATTGTATAATCTGTTCATCTATACTTGTATCATTGTATGTAATGTTTATATAAGCATCGAGACTATTTCTTTAATTTTTATTAATTTAGCATTTTTTTTATCTCTCATTATTATATGAGTTCTTTAACCAATTAAGGAACACTAATTTAAAAATATGCATTGGGCATTGGTTTAATCGCGCAACGCGCGTGTGATAACTAGTTAAATATAATAAAAACCAATAATATTAAGGTTATTATAATGGTAATAAATAAAATTGTATGATAGTAACTAGTAAATTACTCGTGCGATGCACAGATAATATTTTTATATTAAATATTTAAATAATAGAATTAAATGTTAAATTATAAATAATCAAACAAAAAAATAGATAAATATATAAAAATAAAACAACAAAAATATATATTATGATTCAGTTAGTTCATATCAAAACAAACAAATAGATAAATATATAAAAATGAAACAACTGGGGTGGAACTTCATGAGGGCATGCGCAATGATATTAGCAAAAATCACACTTTATGAACAAAAAACATTAGTAATTATATTACTACACAGTTAAGATTAAGGTAAACAACTAACAGTGTACTCTTTTATATAACAAACTAGTTTTATACGCGCATTGCGCGGATGAGTTAATGCCCAATGTTTATATTTAAATAAATATTTAAAAGTATATCAATGCAAGATTATATAGGAGAAGTTTATACATGGGTAATTGAATGTCGAATTTTTTTATTTAAATATCTAACTCAAAGTATATGAATCCAAGATAATATAGAAAATTCATTATAATTATTACTAAAATAAATGTTTACAACCTTGTAAAATCGATAGTCTAAATATTTGGTCTAAAAATGATAGTCTAAATAAATACTACTTTTAATTTGAATTTTTTTAAAGTGTTCTTAAATTCTCTTTTAAGTAACATTGTCATGGTCTTCCATCTTTACTATTTGTTCTCTTCCTTTCTGTTGGTAGTGTATTATTTGCAATTCGGTTATTGTTGGTAGCATAGATGACAACGTCATGCAATGAGATTATGATATAGGAGCTATGGACTTTCCTTTAGGTGCTCTGCTTTGGGTTCATTTGGTTCAACCATTATTGTTGAATGAGTTATTGTGGATAAAGAAATCCATAGTTTAAGAAAAAAATTAAATAAATTAATAAAAATTTGAAAACTTAAAATATTATGTATTCCAAAGATATTAAAAGGTAGTTTCTCGCTTCAATTTGCTGGGTAATGGATTATTTGAGTACTTTCATTGTCAACAAATCTCCCAAGTAGTTAATATGCTTGGTTTCAAACTATTTTTTTAATTTTTTTTCATGGTATTAAAGAAATACATATGTATCATTTTTTGGTGTAACTACTAATTTATTTAATTCAATAAGAGTAAAACAGAGTGATTCCGCTTCAATTTGTTGGGCTATTTGAGTACTCTCTTTGTCAACCAATCCCGAAGTAGTTAATATAATTAGCTTCAAATTATTTTTAAAAAAATTTCATAGTATTAATAAAATTTTTGGTAAATAAATATATAACATTATTTTGTACTATAACTTTGATATTTAATTACAAGATATTGTAAAAATAAGATAATGGACAATGTAATGAATATCAATTGGTAAATTTAAATGTAAAGAATCTTTACACGAGAGAAAATAAAGACAATATAACTAATGAAATTATTTCTCTTATTTAATTTAATTTTTTGATAATGAATAATTTTTTCAAATAAAGGAATTGTAGACACAGAATTCTAAATTAAAGAAATACATATGTATCATTTTTTGTTGTAGCTACTAATTTATTTAATTTAATAAGAGTAAAATAGAGTGAAAAACTTAATTATGTTAAATTTGATTGAGATGAGGTTCGAACCTATGACCTTTCTTATAGAAATTAATTTGTAAGTTAAAAGTTAACGGAATATTAAAAGAGAAGAGAATATTTAACGAAAAACTTAACGGAAAATCATAAAAGTAAGGTTAAATTAGGTAATCTCTATGAATAATATTAATCTGAATTATCTTAGCCATCTATTTGATTAAATAATTCATCTGAACCGTCCATTTGATTACCGCCATTTTTTCTACCCATTTTAGGCCTAACTCTCTTTGGCTCTTATTAGTATAGTAGATATAAATTAAAAAACTACAAATAATAAAGAAAGACAAAAGAATTGAGAATCCAGATTAAAGCCTAAAAAGAAACAACAAAAATATATATTATGATTCAATTAGTTCATATCAAAATAAACAAATAGATAAATAAAAAAAATTGGGGTTGGAACTTTATGAAATGAGCATATTGAAGGGATAAAAACATAAGAATTGAAATTGAAATATATATATATATATATATATATATATATATATATATATATATATAGAGAGAGAGAGAGAGAGAGAGAGAGAGAGAGAGAGAGAGAGTGTTTGGTTCAGGTGCGGCCGTGCTCTCCCGTGCGGCCGTGCAATCACACACCACTTAATGTTACGAAATACACCACTCAATGTTAAGAAACACACCACAATGAAACACACCACAATGTTAAGAAACACACCACAGTGCATATTTGTGTGGTGTGTTTATTAACATTGAGTGGTGTATTTCGTAACATTGAGTGGTGTGAACTGCACGGCCGCACGGGAGAGCACGGCCACACCTGAACGTGACCCTATATATATATATACACACACACACACATATAAACAATATGTAAAGAACATATACCTCCACATCTTTCAACACAGATTCTAAGGTTTCTCCTCGGTTGTTCTTGACTTCGTAAAGACGAATCAGTCGTACTTTGATTGCCCACGCAGTACTGAAGGGGTTTATCTTTTTTATAGTAAAACAAAAATAGGGTCATTGTATGTAGATTTTTTTGTGTATATGAAGCTAAAGTGGTAAGATGGAGTGAACGAAAGATGTGAAATTGGTTGCATGGTTGCATGATTTATATAGTGGTATAGAAATTTATTAGATAGAAATTTATTTGGAAAACTTTAAAAATAATTGATTAATACTCCCTCTGTCCCATTTTACCTGTCTTGTTTACTATTCATTGGTCAAACCAACTCTTTATTCATTGCTTATTTTCTTTAGTAATTTTTAATTATTTTTAAATTTAATTTTTTGTGTTTAATAGTACTTTTAATGTATTTTCTAAATATATAAATTTTATATACTAATACTAAATTTAATATTATGAAAATTTGAATTAAAAATAACTTCAGTCAAGCCTCGTTAACCGAATCAGACAAACAAAATGGGACGGAGGTAGTAATAATTATTGATTGATTAATATCAATAATAATAAGCACTCTTGTTATTATCCAATTATTATTATTATTATTATTATTATTATTATTAATTAATTAATTAATTAAGAATTACTCCGTAATAATTTAAAATTTGCCTTTTATTAATAATAATCAATCATGTTATTATTTTAAATCAATTTACCGTATTAATAATAACAATCAATCATGTTATTATCCGATTATATTATTATTATTATTATTAAGAATTAAGAATTAAGAATTAATAATTTGCAATCTGCCTTTACTAATAATAATCAATCCTGTTATTGTTTTAAATCAATTTACCGTTTTTCACCGATTAAGAATTATTGTCTTTTTTTATAATGTAATAATAATCAATCCTGTTATTATTTTAAAACAATTTACTGTATTAATAATAATAATCAATCTTGTTATTATCCGATTATATTATTATTATTATTATTAAGAATTAATAATTTGCAATTTGCTTTTATTAATAATAATCAATCCTGTTATTATTTAAATAAATTTATTGTTTTTCATCGATTAAGAATTATTGACTTTTTTATAATGTACGTTAGCATGCAATTTCTATTTTATTGTATGCAATTTACCTTTATTAAATTATTGCAATTTGCTTTTATTTATAATAATCACTCCTGTTATTATCCGATTAAGAATTAAGAATTTACAAATTTCCTTTATTAATAATAATCACTCCTGATATTATTTTAAATCAATTTACCATTTTTCAACAATTAAGAATTATTGCGTAATAAATCCTATTATTATTTTAAATTAATTTACCATTTTCACCGATTAAAAATTATTTCCTTTTTATAATGTACGTTAGCATGCAATTTCTATTTCTTTTGTATGCAATTTGCCTAATAATTATTGATTATTGATTGATTAATCACTGCTGTTATTATCCGATCATATTATATTATATATTATATATTATTATTATTATTATTATTATTATTATTATTATTATTATTATTATTATGAATAAAGAATTACTTTGTAATAATTTGCAATTTTCCTTTTATTAATAATAATCAATCCTGTTATTATTTTAAATCAATTTACCGTAATAATAATAATAATAATTACTCCGGTTATTATTCAATTATATTATTATTATTATTATTAATTAATTAATTAATAATTTGCAATTTGCCTTTATTAATAATAATCAATCCTGTTATTATTTTAAACCGATTTACCATTTTTCACCGATTAAGAATTATTGTCTTTCTTATAATGTAATAATAATCAATAATGTTATTATTTTAAATCAATTTACCGTAATAATAATAATAATCACTCATATTATCATCCGATTATATTATTATTATTATTATTATTATTATTATTATTATTATTATTATTATTATTATTATTATTAAGAATTAATAGTTATCAATTTGCCTTTATTAATAATAATCAATCCTATTATTATTTTAAATCAATTTACCGTTTTTCACCGATTAAGAATTATTGCCTTTTTTATAATGTACGCTAGCATGCAATTTCTATTTTATCATATGCAATTTTCCTTTATTAAATCATTACAATTTGTCTTTATTAATAATAATAATCACTCCTGTTATTATCCGATTAAGAATTAAAGAATTTGCAATTTACCTTTTTTTTTAATAATAATCGCTCATGTTATTATTTTAAATCAATTTACCATTTTTTCAACGATTAAGAATTATTGCCTAAAAAACAAATCATATTAAAATCTTAGAATATCATATACCTAGTAACAATTAGAAATTGTCGGCTTCAAAACTCAATGGACCCGGTACAAATTGAGCAAAGGAGATCGAGACTACCTCATCGTGACCCAAACCAATCGGTATCATCATTGATTTGCACCATACGAATTTTTGTTGCCTTATATCATCCATTGTTTCTTTACATCACACAACCAAAACCAAAATCAAATCCGTAATTAAACGCATCCATACTTTACGTGCATACAAATTCAAAAGATAGAGTGCAGGAAGATACATACCTATGGGTGAGGAGTTGAGCAGAGAAAACATTCAGAGGGTTTCAACATTTATAGATGATGTATATTTGTAACTTTATTTAGTAACAAAGAGAGAAAGAGAGAAAGAGAGAAAGAGAGAAACTAAATATGCTAAATCAAAAAAGAAAAATAACCTAATCTGCACCGCCCAATTTCATTAATCCTACTGAAATTTGCGTAGGTTTAAGTGGGGTTATTATAGTAATTTTAGTATTTATATTACGTGAATTGGAATGGTGCATTTTAGTACATAGTGTGGTGCGTTTGAATACATGCTGTGGTGCATTTTATTACGTATGTTGGTGCATTAACTATGTTGTGGAATGGTGTGTTTTAATCTATCCGCTGGTGCATTTTCATACGTAGAATGATGTGTAACTGTGTTGTAAAATGGTGTGTTTTAATATGTCGTCTGGTGCATTTTAATACATTGAATGGTGTGTTTTTTAACATGCGTTTCTAATAAGTGTGGTACATTTTAATACGTAGAATGGTGCATATTTTAGCATATGCTTTCTAATATGTGTAAATAGTGTATGCTTATAATCTGACATGAGGCACGTTGTGGTACATTTTAGTACGTAGAATATGTGTTTTATTAAGTATATTGATGAATTTTATTAAGTGAATAGGTGCATTTGGTATGTTGTGTGGAATGGTGTGTTTTATTGGTTCTCTGGTGCGTTTTAGTACGTAGAATGGTGTGTTCTGTAACATATATATATATTGCGCGTTGATATGATCTAATGGCTGAAAATAGGCCACATGACCACACCTAATGATCATGCCACACATGATCATGACTATGTATATATATATATATATATATATATATATATATATATATATGCACACCTAGCGTTCTCTTAGCTACCAAAATTTTCACGTGATGTAATTTTACATTATGATGATGCTTGGATAATTTTAGCAATTGATGGGACAAAGGTATATAAATTCAATGTTGGTTTCTGATGTATTGGCCGGCCAAACTAAAAGGTGATCTGAAGGTATTGCTTATAGAGATAGTACAGTGTGCAACGTCTTTGTCTTCTTTGCTGGAGTATTCAATTCCTAATCCACCTCGCCTTGTAACTATTTTCATCCATGAATTGAATGTGTCTTTTCCTGACACGATTTCATGTGATGAACATTAGTCTATCTCTCTATTAGAGCATAGAGTCCATAGGAATCATTGTATACATGGTTATTTCTCATGAAATTAAAGACATATATCTATACAATATTTCATAGGTTTCAAGAATTGGTTAATTGAGCAAATTTTTTCTTGTAAAATTAAAGCCGTTCAGTACGATCTAGGGAGAGAATACAAAAAATTAGACAAGTTCTTTGTCAGCCTAATGTCGACAAAAAATTAGACAAGTTCGTTTAGCTCACCAGCTACTGCTAATTTCGTCCCACATCGCTTGCAAAGAGTAAGCGCATGTCTGTCGAACACTATAAAATAAGCAGGCTGTAAATCTTTTACCTCATACCTTTCTCGGCCTTTTGGCTAAGATCAAGTGTAGTATCTGTTCTTATCAGTTTAATATCTGATATGTGGGCCAATGGCCCACACGATATTAGCTCTATTTTTTATAGGTGAAGGCCCAATAAGGTAGCTTGCTGCCTGGACCTTCGCACGTCGCCTTGGTGTTGCACTACTGCCTCGGCCTGGCGTAACCTATCAATCCAAGTCCAAAGCTTTTATCACGTTAGAAATTCCCTTTGGCCCTATTTATTGAATGAAGTCTTAGCCCACTTAATATATTGTAAATAGAAAATATATGTTATTTGTATGCATAACCAAATTATTTGAATGTATATTATTTGTGCATTGAAATTAAATTATTTTATATAGTACTCTCTTTATTTCATTTTATCTATCTTAGTAAAATTTGCTTATTTTTATTAGTATCGTCTAATTTGAACTTGTGTTTAATAGTAATTTTAATGTAATTTCTAAATATAAAAAATTTGAATACTTATTTTAGAAGTTAAATTATAAATAATTTCAGTCACTGATGCATAAAATGGGACAGAGGGAGTATAAAATCATATACATTTAGTATATAAATAATGTACTTTTATGCAAAAAATTTACTAATCTCTTGACTATTGTACTTGTATCAAATTTGGTCTTTAATTATTAATATTTTCAAATTACGTGCGTGACTGTAATTTGCATCAAATTTAATAGTCAAGGACCAAATGTGATACAAACATAGACATGCACCTAATTTGAAAATATTAATAAAGAAGGACCAAGTGTGATACAAGTTACATATTCATGCACCTAATTTGAAAATATAAATCATATAGTAATGCATTTTGGCTTATTACCAAAAGAAAAAAGAAGGATTTTGACTGGCTAATAACATCATCATTTTTAATTTCATTTAAATATATTTGTTAATAGAGGACAAAAAACAGTCGTGCCATAATAATGCTAGGACCAACGATGATGTTTTGAAAAAAAAAATGACTAAAAGTTGAATGACACATAAATGAAGGACCAAAAAAGAAAATGATTTAACACTTAGAACTAAATAGATCAAAATGTCTTTATATTTAATGTTATTTAAACGATTTTATTGATAAACGACAAAAAATGATCATAACACAATAATATTATGATTAAAGGTGAATGTTTTGAAAACAAAAGTACTAAATATGGACTAACACTCATAAATCTAGAACAAAAAAATGAAATTAACACTATTATTTTATTTATTTCACTATTCTTTACATTTCATTTGTTTAAACTATTACATTAATAAATTTTAATGATTATTAGAATAAGGGTTAAATAGAACACTACTTGTTGAAAAAAAAAAAAAAAAAGAGTAATTAGGTCATTCAAGAAAAAATGTGTGCAATTATAAGTCATCATAGGTGCAAAAATCATGCAATCAAGCCATTGAAGTTACAAAAATTATACAATTCTTAATATTAATAAGTTACCTCAAAAAAAAAAAAAAAAGTTACCTCAAGTAAACATCTGGCGATTTGGTGATGTGACATAAGATTAGTGTTGATGACTTGATGTGCTGTCGACTGTCTTTGTGTAATCCATTTTTTTAGCCATTTCCATTTTTGGTTTTACTGTTATCAAGGTATTGCCAATTTTAGTCCACTTCATTAATTTTTGCCACATTGCGACCAGTCTTATTTAGTCCTTGCCACTTTTAGTCCACCGTTAAAATTTTTGTCAAATAACCGTCCAAAACGGGGGTATTTTGGTCTTTTCATGCTTTGATCATCTCCTTAACCCTTTGCAGTAGTTTTCCTTACACATTTTCATTAAATGAAAAAAGGTCCGGCGAAAGCCATGGCTTTGTAATGTGGCTCACATGGCTTTTGCTGGACTTCTTCATTGGATGAAAAAGTGTAAGGAAAACCACTACAAAGGGTCAATGAGATGACCAAAGTATGAAAAGACAAAAAATACCCCTGTTTAAGACGGCCATTTGACGAAAATTTTAACGATGGACTAAAAGTGGTAAGGACTAAATAAGACTTGCTGCAATGTGGCAAAAATTAATAAAGTGGACTGAAATTGACAATGCCCAAATAATAATAGGACCAAAAATAGAAATGACCCATTTTTTTTTCTTAATAACGTGTCACTTATCCATTTTTTCATACTATACTAATTAAATATCCTATTAATTTTTAAATTAATAATAATAATACTACTAATAATAATCCGTACGTAATAAAATTTTAAAAGTCTTCCTCTCCAGAATTGATTTGCTGTAACCCGTCTCTATCGCAAATACTACATTGGGGGTGTTTGGCAAACGACTGATGGCTTATAGCTGATAGCTGGTCGGTTTAGCTAGTAGTTGATGGTTGATTGCGTTAATTGGTTTGACTAGCTGGTTGTATTAGCTGGTTATAAAAAACTGTTTGGTAAATTAGCTGGTTACTAGTAGCTGATTGAATGTAAAATGACATTTAAGGGTATGCGTGTATTGTATTATTTCAACCTTTAAATATAACAAACCCCCCACCCATTTATAAGTAAATAAATTCCATTGATTTCAAAGGACAAAATAGTCAATATACTCATTATCCCAACAAGCTAATAGAAAAAGCTACATTCATTAGCTTTTCAATTTTCAGCTTATTGGCCCAATAAGCCAAGGCTAATAAGCCATTTACCAAACACTTCAAAATAGCTTATTGGTAAGTCAAAGAAGCTAAACATGATCAAATAAACTAAAATTTGGCTGATAAGCCAATAACCAAACACCCCATAATGGTGAGGGTTTGAACAAGAGCTATACTAATAAAATGAGCTACGTGAAAAGTTAATATCTGTGTTGTGTTTCGTACTCTGTTGAACTCCAGCCAACAATGTAACTGCTAGATTTTGTTAAGGTTTTTGATTTGAGAGAAGATAATATAAGGCTTCTTAATTTTCTATTAATTAATAGATTTATTTAATTGCACTTTATTTGAAAGAAGATAATGTAAGGCTTCTTAATTTTCTGTTAATTAATAGATTTATTTAATTGTATTTTATTTGAAAAAAGATAATATAAGGCTTCTTAATTTTCTGTTAATTAATAGATTTCTTTAAATTTTTTTATTTGAAGAAGATAATGTAAGGCTTCTTAATTTTCTGTTAATTAATAGATTTCTTTAATTGTTTTTTATTTGAAAGAAGATAATGTATGGCTTCTTAATTTTTTTTTTGTTAATTAACAGATTTCTTTAATTATTTTTTATTAGAACATAGAGTCCATAGAAACCATCTGTATACATAGTTATTTCTCATCATAAAATTAAAGACAGATATCTATACAATATTTCATAAGTTTCAAAAATTGATTGAGCGAATTTTTTCTTGTAAAATTAAAGCCGTTCGATCTAGGGGAAGGATACAAAAAATTAGACAAATTCTTTGTCAGCCTAAGGATAAATCGCCGTCGACAATCATGTGCTTATGCACATAAACAAATAGGCATATAGAAAGACATTATAGGCACATTATCGAAACCGGTCTCACCTTACTTGCCCAAGCCTTTGTTCCTCCTAGGTATTGGATCTCTAGTACGTGTTCGAGTTTGATTAATTCTCTTGTACGTTCATTTATAAATTGTATGAATGGGGACCTTTGGCAGCCTTTTGTAACACAATGCAGATGCATAAAGATAAGCAGCAGCCACCAGAATAATGCAGACATGCTCACCAGCTACTGCTAATTTCGTCCCACATCGCTTGCGAAGAGTGAGCGCATGCTTGCCAAACACTATAAAAGAAGCAGGCTGTTATAATTTTTAGTCATACCTTTCTCGGCCTTTTGGCTAAGATCAAGTGTAGTATCTGTTCTTATCAGTTTAATATCTGATACGTGGGCCAATGGTCTACACGATATTAACTCTATTTTTTTTAGGTGAAGGCCCAATAGGTAGCTTGCTGCCTGGACCTTCGCACGTCGCCTTGGTGTTGCACTACTACCTCGGCCTGGCGTAACCTACCAATCCAAGTCCAAAGCTTCTAACCCGTTAGAAATTCCTTGGGCCCTATTATATTGAATGAAGTCTTACCCCGCTTAGTATATTGTAAATAGAAGATTGTTATTTGAAAACATAAAGTTAACGTATGTTATTCGTGTATTGATAATATATTATTTATATATTACTCTCTTTAAATCTTTTGTGTATTTAACTTATTATTTATTGGTCAAATCAATTTTTTTTATTTTTATTAGTATTTTTTTTATGATTTTCAAATTTGAATGTTTTCTAAATATATAAATTTTACATATTAATTCTAAATTTAATATTATGAAAAATTAAATTATAAATAATTTCAGTCAATGCTTAATCAAACCTGATCCATAAAATGGGATTGCTGGATAGAAATATACAATCATATACATTCAATATACAAATAATGTACTTTTAACTATAAAAAAAATTCACAAATATTCACTTTTGGTCTCTTGACTAATGTACATGTATCAAATTTGGTCATTAATTATTAATATTTTCAAATTAGGTGTGTGACTATGTAATTTGCATCACATTTAATAATCAATGACCAAATGTAATACAAATCACATAGTTTGCACATAATTTGAAAATATTAATAATCAATGACCAAATATGATACAAATTACATAGACATGGTTTTCCCTACAGATGCTTGAACTAGAGACTTGAATTCTCCCTCCAGACCTTGAGTATTCCCTTAGCCTAAGAACTCTGATGGAGAGAGAATCTTAGATTTTACAGAAGGTTGAGGAGATGACTAGAGTCTCTCAATGATTATAACTATCTCACAGTTCCATCAACGTGAGAAGTTATTGAGCAGTTGAGCTGCTAGTTATCTTTAACTGGCCAATAGAATTATTTTATTATTAAACATAAATAAATATTTATGAGCCATAATAATGGGTCACACAGTAATAATAATTATTCTAACATATATGGCACCTAGGACTGTTGTGTTTGAGGATTTGCCTAAGACTTCAACATGGAAGATACATAAGTTTGTTTTCAGGCTGCTGCCTGCACGAATTTCAAATTTTGTTTTAAAATTTCGGTTAATCGGTTAACCAACCGGTTAATCGAAAAAAATTTTGGTTCGGTTAATTTGGAAATAGAAATTTCGGTTCGATTAACAGTTAAAATGTTTGACAAGTTCGGTTAATAATTCGATTTTGGTATTTTGGTTCGGTTAACCGAATGCACACTCCTAATTGTATAGGAGTGTTGAATCCACTCCATTCCATGTAGAGTGTAAACTGGATGCCACTAAATCACAATGTGTTTGGCTAGATTTGGAATGTTAAAAATAAGAATAAAATTGGTATTTCACTTGCGTTGTGATAATGATCTAAACATTATCATATCCTTATTGGAGTTGTATTTAGCCTCTTATAATGGAGTAGTATTAGAGAAGGAAAGCAAGTGAAATACCAGTTTTACCCATATTTTTAACATCCCAAACACCTATTTAATGGAGGGCAATAAATAATTGCTTTTGAAATAATTGAGGAGGCTAATGTAGATATATGAATAATTTAGGAGGAAAATTGCTATAAGCATACAATTAAGAGGAAAAATGTGTCATTTTCCCTTTATTTTATTTAAAAATATTAAAATAAATTAAAAATAAAATTTTTTTAGTGGGATGATTGCCATGTTAGCGGTAATCAGAGGAACAAGTCAATTTTGATTTAATTGCATAATTTTAGACTGTTCAATGACTCAATTGCAATTGGATGATCCAATTATATTTTCTTTTGTAGTAGTTCAGTGCCATATTTCATAATTGGGTCACACTTGTGTGAGACCGTCTCACGGATCCTTATTCGTCAGACGGGTCGGGTCGGGTCAAGGCACCATGCAAATATCATACTTATATGTGCAAATCTCATACTTATATGCTCAAATATAACACTAATCAAAAATACAATTTTTGTTACTTATAAGAGAAAAAGTAATACATTTTTCATAATAAGTAATATTAACAACAAGTGCCTCTTACTTATAAGGGCAAATATAATACTTTTGAGGAAAAATGTAATACTTTTAAATCGAAATGTAAAAGTATTGTATTTTCCCTTAAAAGTATTACATTTACCCTAATAAGTAACAAAAATTTTATTCCTGATTAGTATTACATTTAAGCATATAAGTATGACATTTGTGTATATAAGTGTTACATTTGCGTCTTAATCCGACCCGACCCGACCCGACCCGACTCATGGTGAGACGGTCTCACACAAGTTTTTGCCTTCATAATTATTCCTAGAAAATATTACAGGCCATTTGGTTTGCAAAACAATATTTGAGGAATGAATTGAAATTCCATTAAAAAGAAAGGGGAAAAGGTACAAATAAGCCATCAAACTATTTGAGAATTAGCAATTAAGCCATCGAACTCAAATAAGCTCCAAATAAGCTAATGAACTCAGAAAAACAAAGCAATTAAGCCACTAAATCGGAAAAAAATAACAATTAACATTTTTTACAAGTCATTTGGCTATTCCAACCATCGGCGATGACTTTTCATGCGACCGTCGGTGTCGGAAGTTTTCTCCGGTCAACGAAAAAGTCGACGCCGGTCACTGGAATAGACAAATGACCTGTTAAAAATGTTAATTGTTATTTTTTCGATTTAGTGGCTTAATTGCTTAGTTTTCATGAGTTTAGTGGCTTATTTGGAGCTTATTCGAGTTCGATGGCTTATTGCTAAGTTTTCCTAAGTTCAATGGCTTATGTGGAGCTTATTTGAGTTCGATGGCTTAATTGCTAATTCCCAAATAGTTCAATGGCTTATTTGTACCTTTTCCCAAAAGAAAATATCGGAAAGATTGATTCTATTGTTTAATTGGTGGAAATTAAAAGAAATTACTTGGAATATTGATACTATTGTTTGGTTTGGTTTAGAATGTAATTAATAAAAAGTATAAAAACCAATATACATACCCTTACACAATAATAATAATAACAATAACAATAACAATAAAAGTTAGTTGTCCTACCAAGTGAACAAAGAAAATACATTTCATAGAAAACAAAATATATATTAATGTTTGTCAAAGAAATTTTTTTCTTAAAATTGGAGAAATTGTACTTCCTTTGGAAAATAAATTTTATGAACCGAACAATAAAATATAATGTTTTCTCAAATTTTATTTTTCATCCAATCAAGCATATTCTAAGTGTATGTAAAAGATGTCTTATGGACTTAGTTGTGGGTGCCACTTTCGTGCTCCAAAACAAACACTGCACGAAACTTCATGCAAATTATTGAAGTGGGTCTGACATTTAATTTCCAAAACCAAAAGTATGTTTCTTGTAATAATATTTCAACTTTTCGTAGGAAAATTTGTGATTTCATCAATAAAAAGATAGCAGTCGTGTACAAATGCCATTGCTTCTAATTCCTTATACAACTTTTCTCTTGCACCATTTCACATATGGCAGAAAACCAATATCTATGTACAGTGTCATGATACCTGGGAGTTGTTTATTTCAAGAGAAAAAGCCTCTTGGCTTTATAAAGCATCCTTATCAATGGAGTTTTTCACGGTTATTAAGAAGTTTTTGTAAGTATGATTCGAAAAGAGAAAATGGGAGGCGATGACAAAAAGTTTGATTTAAAAAAAAAAAAAAAAAAACAAATGTCTGGCTCGTCTGACGAGCCCGCTGGGCTCAATTGTAAGTTCCAGGCGTGTGAATTTAATAACACCTAGGTCCCATTTTCTGCCATAAACCCAAACCCTTAGCTTGCAGATGCTTCCGACTCCCTCTCTCTCCTCCCTTCTCTCTTGCTCTGACATAAACCACCAATTATGCATCAATGTGGATGCTGTAAGTAACTAGCTTATAAATCTCCATTACACTTTTAAGAGGCAGGTTGTTGGATCTGACCATTACATTTTCTAGAAGCATGGTGTTGAAATTGACTTTTTACCGACATCCACTCAATAATCCCCTAAGACACCAATTGATTACTGATAGACTTGACCTTTTACCGGCCTCTGCCCAATAATCCTATAGCTCCGCCCAACACCCAATACCCATGATGCATACGAAAGAATAGCCAAGAATCTTGCTTTTCTTATCCCATCTTTGTAATACTAAAGCAGCAAAAGAGGTCTTCACTTTCAAAATCCACCATAAAATGCAACACCACACTATAATGCTAAATATATATGTGTTGGGAACTGCACTATATATATATCATAAGAAATTCCATTCATATATATAATCTGATTTACAATATAAGAGTCAAGAAATAAAATTAATTATTTAGGAAAAACTGATGATATGAAAAACTACATACTATAAGAACTAGTAAGTATTAATTATTATCTTAATTTGTTCAAATTGAAGTGGAGCACTGAGTTCCCTGCTTAGAAATCAAGGGACCAGATGGCATGGAACCTCCAAAAGGCAAGATGGCAACACAGTTTACATTAAACCTATATTTCCCCGAAACCCAAGTCCCCACCTTCCATCTCAGCTTCCCATTCACCTTAAGCATCAAAACTAGCCGTCCAGCGCTCTGGTCGCGCTGGACTTGATAGCTAAAAGAAGGGGCCACGGGGAGGCCATTCCCGGCCTGCAGGTAAGCCGAGAGAAGGTTAGCCTCCCCGTGGCCTTGATAGAAAGGTGGGAGAGAAGTATAGAGAGTGATCTGTTGCCCCTTGTAGGATGCATAAACTTGTACCTCGTCGTAGTAGATGCCCACTTTTGTGTTGGGATTCTTGGAGAGGAGAGTGAGTTGGATGGAGGAGTTGAGGAGGAGGCGAGGCGCGGAGAGGTTGAGCTGATAGATATCGGCTTGTGTGAGGGAGAATTGTGGCTTGGTGGGGTGGAGAGTGAGCCACACAAGGAATATGAGGGAGAGGATAGAGAGGAGCAATGTGAAGATGGTGTAGAAGATCTTGTTCTTGATTCTCAGCTTTTGAATGATGCTCAAGTCTCTCTTGCCACAGTGTTTTGGAGACTTGTTAATGTCTGTTATTTGAGACATATTTGCCAATTAAGCTTGCAAGAAGCTAAGTAGCCAAGGGGGGTGGGATAAGTTTACAATGCTAAGGAATAAGGGATGTTGGGGTTAAATAAATAAAGGAAAGTCCTACCTTCTAATCATGCACAACCAGTGGAAGAAAGAGGCAATTATTTGCTTTTTGACTACTACCAGATATTCTTGGTTAGTTGAGTGTTATCTTTTAGTTGCTCAATCAGTCAATTGTGGACGTATCATGGACACAATTGTATGGCTAATTAATCTTAGAATTCTACTATATATACTCTCAAATCTTACTCCTTCAATTTTACTATTGGATGTGGCTTAGCTTACTCTAATAAGCTATTTTTTTCATGTGGATCTTAATACAAGTATCTACATCAAGATTTTGCATGTGAGAACAAAAGTTAGGAGTAGAAAATGAGAGTACAGATAACATTTTCTTCAATATTAATTGCTTTGTGCCCGCATGAGCAGTGCAGCTAAACACAAAGATAGAGTTTGAGAAGGACCAGGGATCGAGTCAAAGTGAAGGGGCTCCTTGTGCACAGTAAGTAAGGGTCTAGCATCCATGTTCAGCTGAGTTACCATGATTTATATTATATCTTAACAGATGCTCTGTCGGGCTGTAGGCAGCCCTGGGGCTGAGGGAAGAAAAATATTATATTAATTGCCTTGTTTCTAAATTCCTTTATTTTTATCAGAATGTTATGGATTTGTCCCTTATAGCAAAAAGTTTGATTTATTTCTAATAGAGGCCAGTTCAAATTCCTTATGCACTTTCTTTGTCTAATCATTTTTAATAATATTTCCAACTCTTTTGGCGATTTTAATTATATTTTTGTTTTTATACCTCCTAAAACAATTACAATTATACTCTTTAAAAGCTACTTCCTAGTAAAATGAAGAGATTGATATATTATACACTCAAAACGAATAATTAGTGAAGGCTTTGTAAAAGCACTTGTCCCACATTTATTTGAGAAATGAGTTTGTACCACTATATATACAAAAGCTTTTTAAAAACATGTTGAATTGTATGAGTATAGATGCTCTCTTAAAATTATATAATATTTGGTACATCGACTTATATTTAGTAAGGAGAACTTTTTTTTTTCTCCTTTTGTTTGATTGTCCTTTCAATACCTATATATGGTTAAAGTAGAGATAGTGATTGGGGATCACTAATGGCGATTTGCTTCTCTTTTCCAATGTAGGGTTGAGACATGCATTTCCTATCATGAATATACATGCACTTGAGGGAGGGTATCCTCATCATCACCTCATGCAAAGTTTCTTCACAATAAAGTTCGTATATCTCCAAAGTTTTGCTCTTACTTTGTGTTAAATGTGATGGGGGTTGAGTGAAACAGAAGCTACAAAGTAGATAGTGGATACTGGGATATCTTTTTCTATCCCATGCATCTAGAATCCCAAGATGATATATATATGGAACACTTTTTGGAATAATTGGAAATTTAAAAAATAAAACAAAATTGAGGCTTTAAAGTGTCCAGGATAGTAATTGCTTAATTTTCATAATTTTAATTTTCTATTCCTTTTTAAAAAACTCATAAATGATATAATATTTTTTAACAAAATAGTACATATTTTTATAACAATGTCTATTAAATTTTTGATTATTATATTGTTTATGAATTTTTTATTAAATAATGAAAGGAAATTAATATAATAAAATTATTAAATTATCCTTGATTACTAAATTATATGACTAAATGTAGCCAAATTCAAATTTAAAAATTAAATAGGAATAAGGTTCAAATTGGCCACTGAATGTAGCCTAAAAGTGCAATTAAGCCACTGAACAAAAAAAAGTGTAATTAGGTCACTGAACAAAAAAAAAATGCAATTAGGCAACTGAACACTTCAAATGTATGCAAATTCACCTAATTATTTCATGAGGTTACTTGCTTACATGGACAATGAATTGACATTTTAAAATAAATTTTAATAATAACTATTAAAATAAAATATTAAAATAATTTTAAAAATTGAAAAAAAAAAACACACACACACACCATAACAAAGCAAAAGTTGTTTTGTGAAAGAAGTTTACTTTCCGTACAAAATAATAATAATAATAATAATAATAATAATAATAATAATAATAATAATAATAATAATAATAATAATAATAATAATAAAATTAATTAATTAATTAATTAAATTTGATTCATCCACAGGTTTCTATTAAGGGGAGGGGGTGGGCGCAAGTGTTTTTAATTTTTTTTAATTTTTTTTATTTTTTTAATTTTTATTTTAATAGTTTATTATTAAAAATTATTTTAAAATGTCAACTCACCATCACTGTTGCAAAAATCTCCGCCTAGGTGCTAGGCGCTCCTAGACCGAGGTGAATTGCTCCCTAGGCGTCCGCCTAGCGCCTAACTCGGCCGACTGGGTCGAGTTGGCGGCCGACTGAGCCGAATTTGGCCTAGTTAACTCACCCAACTCGGTAGAGTTAGCCGAGTTAACTCGAGCGAGTCGGCCTTGTTAATTTTATTATTATATTTATATATATTTAAATTTATTTATTTATATAAGTAAGGAAAGTAAGAGATATATATATAATATATATAATATAATATATGACATACACCCACACACATGAATTAATTTTTTGTTTTTATAGGTCGCCGCCTAGAACCGCCTATGTACCGCCTAGGCGCCGCCTAGACCGTTTAGGCGCTAGGCGCTAGTCTACCGCCCGACTAGCGCCTAGCGCCTACTGCAACCATGCTCACAATCCACGTAAGTAAATAACCTGATGAAATGCATGGTAACCTGCTATCAGGTGAAATTGCATACATTTGGAGTGTGTTCAATGGTCTAATTACATTTTTTTTGTTCAGTGACCTAATTTCACTTTTAAGTTACGTTCAGTGGCCAATTTGAACCTTATTTCAATTAAGTACTCCGTATAAAAATACAACAACAATAGGGGCTAGACTAAGCAAGACTAAACATAGAAATTTCTCTCCCTTAGCTTATTATTAACCTTTCCACTTCATTGAAATAGCAAATTATATGATGTATTATGGTCTACATTGAAATGAAGATAATTCATAAATGTTTATATTTTGTATATAAATATTCATTTTTAATGTACTGGAAGTTATTTTTAATAGTACGGAGTATCATTTATATATAAAAGATTATATATATAAAAGTTAATGATAGTGCACCCAAAAAAAAAAAAGTTAATGATAGTAATTATATATTTTAATAAAATAAAATTCTTGTGTAATATGTAAAGTTAATTTGTAGATTATTTTCTCTCTTATATTGCTACTCATAAATTCTTTATAAATTTGCTTATTCTTTTTTCTTTTCCCTTTAAATTTTCAACACAGTTAAATAACATCATTAAATATAATGTAAATTGTGCTTATTTCTTTGAAAATTCTTTTCAATATTACATTTCTTCAATTCTTTATACATACTATATTAATTATTATTTATATATTTTTTCTCCTTTATACTTTTTAAACTTTTTTTCTTGTAATATATAGTCACACTATACGCGCGTTTTATAACTAAGTTTTAAGTATAGGCCGGACCAAAGTTTTAAATAGAATAAACGTCAACACTAATTAGTTGATATGGGAAAATAAAATAAAAGAATATTGAAGAGATGATTGGAAAACTTAATTGGGCCATTATTAATAGTGGGTATTGATTGAGGTGTGTACAAATTAAAAGAAGATGAAGACATTAATGGAGATCGAATCTGAAGAAAATGACTTCTACAGAAGGCCGTGGGGCTGCCGTGTCGAACTCACCCTGTAAAGCTTTGGGTGTTTACTTTTTGGTTAAGGAAAGTAGCATGCTATTTTTGCTCCTTTTTTATTTATTAATATCATCAAAGGGTCAATAGGAGCTGGCTATATGGCATCATACATTATCGCCCTATTTGGTAAATGGCTGTTAGCTGATTGGGTTGGCTGTTTGGATTAGAAGGTATAATTTGTTGATAACATTGGCTGATTGTAGAAAGTTGTTTGATAAATTAGTTGTTAACTGATAGCTGTTTGATATAATTTCTTTTCTCAAAAAGCCAATTGAAAAGGCTGCTTTGCGTAGCCTTTTGAATTTTTGCATTTTTGAGTTACAAAAAGCTTATTATTTACCAACTAATAGTGGACAAATAAGCTAAAATTAGCTGATAGGCTGATTATTTACCAAACAGTGCCTATATATAGTTTTGTGATATATGATATAAAAATTTAATGGTTGGTCTCGTGAAAAACTGCCTCACATAAGACTGATAATATTTTTCAACAATAATGTTATACTTTTTATTGACTTATAAACAAATACTCCGTATTCGATTTTTGTTAAAAGGTATTGGGGATGTTTGTCAATTAACTGATAACGGATAGTTAATGTTAGCTGGTTTGACCAGCTAATAATATTAGCTAGTTATAGAAAGGTATTTAATAAATTAACAGTTTACTCTTAATTAATTGATTACAGGTAAAATGAAATATATGGGTATAAGTATATTGTGCTATTTACTTAAGACTTAAGTCTTACATATTTTTACAATTTATTATTATCGGTTGTATTATTATTAATTACGTTTTAACTATTAATTTTAACTTTTATTATTATTAATAATGTTATAATTGTAAATAAATACTATGTAATTAATAATAATTCAATACTAAAAATATATTTTCAAAAAAATAAAATTAATAATAATTCAATTAACACAATACCCCCCCCCCCCCACACACACACATATATATATATATTAAAAAGAAAAAATACATTTGAAAACCAAATAAGAAGCAAAAATACTTTTGAAAAAGATTTTTTTTAATAGGCGCTATGTCTCTATGATAAAGGAAATATGATGACTTGATGATCAGCAATTTGATGTTAACCTTAACACAAAAATTAGGTGAGATGGTCTCGCGGGTCTAAATCCGTGAGATATGTCGAATCTTTGATTAATGAGGTAAAAGATTCAACCCATTAGTCAAAGACGATCCGACCTGTCTCACAGATTGAGACACCGGCCTGAGACCGTCTCACACAAGTGTTATCCTAACCTTAATTAATTATTTAGCTAAATTCATTAGTGAATTTGACCAATTAATTACATTAACCATTAGTTGTTTGAACTTTTATTGCAAAGTCACATTTAAAGATATTTCGTATGTTTCATTTAAAGATATTAGTACAATTAAGGAGGTATGTGTAAAATTAGAAGGATTGCCTTTTATTACATTCAAAAAAAAAAAAAAACTTTTTATCAAAACACATATAGTCAAAACATTTGAGAAAATAAAAAGTTGTTTATCAAATACTAAAGTTAACTTTTTGACCTAGACAAATTGATCGACCAAATATCTGTTGTTTAGTCCCTAAAGCACTCAGCTCTTTCCTCTCACCATAAAGTAACATTTTAAAAAAAAATGTATTATTTAGCATGTAAAAATTTGCATACAATCGTTTATTGGTTTTTACCATTAATTTATTTTCTAGGTTTAGTATACCATTTCATTAGAACAGGGCCGGACTTTGGGCTGTGCAAGCTGGGCTACAGCACAGGGCCCCCAATTTTTGGGGGCCCCTAGTCCAGTCCTAGGCCCATTAGGTAGTATTTATTTTGGCCCAAAATTAACTTGGTTTGGAGGTTTGGAGCGCAGGCGGCAGGTGGACGAGTGCTTTGGAGCCTTGGAGTTTGAGGCGTTGGTGGAGACTGGAGAGACCGTTACT
This sequence comes from Ipomoea trifida, assembly GCA_003576665.1. Lineage (NCBI taxonomy): Eukaryota > Viridiplantae > Streptophyta > Magnoliopsida > Solanales > Convolvulaceae > Ipomoea > Ipomoea trifida. The sequence continues at coordinate 23,068,026 of CP025646.1, forward strand.
CCGTATCAGGTGCAGTAGCGACGCCGCGACGGCCAACCGACGGCGTGCGTTTAGAGACAGATCTGCCATTCTGCCATTCTGCCGGCGAGCAGTGGAGCAGGCGGGGGGCGGGGGCAGGCGACGGTGAACCGGCGAGCAGCGGAGCGGCTTTCCAGATTCAGATTTCGATAGGTGATTTTCGAATTTCAGTCAGTTTGTTTCAATCCTTTTTGTTGTTTGCGTTGTCTTGCTTGCTATTAACTGATTTTGCTTTGTTGTTTGCCTGTGCTGCTGTGCACCACTGCACTGCCCGGTCACTTATTTTGTTTGATGGGGGTTGTATTTTAGTATTTTACTCCTTTTATAGATCTGGAGAAACAAAAATAGCTATAGAAAATAGTTTATAGTTCTAAATTTAACCCAAGAGGCAAAATAAACCTGTTGGCACCTTTATTGTTGATAAGATTGAATCTTTTAATGTGGATGAACAGAATTTGCATCATTATTTTCCCTCAATATATGGATGAAAGTATGCTTTTATTATACGTTTTTTTCCTATATAACAACGAATTGTTGTGAGTTCCAGCATCATTCCATTTACCTAACAAATTTGAAATGGTGAAAGCTGTTCTTGTGCTGTTTTTCGTAGTCTCGGTTCTGACTAATGCTCATGGTAAGTGAACATGTTATTTCTCTTTTTGTGAGATTTATGGATTTATTCTTTTGTCCACGTTGAACAATTGTTGCAGGAGTTTTGCATCCTCCACCACTCCCCCTCTGCAACGAGAATAGCGACTGCTGGCCTCTCTGCAAGACTGCAAGCAGTGCGAGATCTGTGCTTGCTGCGGTGGTAATTTGTTTCAGTTTTTTTTTTTTTTGCATTTTTATCTTTGTAATTTTTTTTTCGGGGGCCCCACTTATTTATTAGCACAGGGCCCCTCAAATCAAAAGTCCGGCCCTGCATTAGAATAGTTATTTGATTCTTGGGAACAATCTCTAACCAAGTTAGTCGAAAATTAATAATTATAATATTTTAAGTTTAACTTCTCGTGAAAGTGCTTTATTAGTTTTAACTTCTTTAGTGTATCAATGTATCATATTGATCTCATTGAAATTTTCAGTAATATACGTGCAATCATATTTAATTAACTTCTTTTCTACGTCTAGCGTATTCTTCTTCTTTTTTTTTAGGGTGTATTTGGAAACTAGGAAAATGACTTTTGGAAAATGAGTCATTTTTCAGAAAATATTGTTATTTATAGTGTTTGGTTGCATTTTAGAAAGTTGTCTTAGTGTGTTGGTTCTTTTTTCAGAAAATGAGAAGAACTATTAGAACTATATAATTAAACATTTTAATTTTTGTTTAGAATATAACAACATTTATAATAATAATAATAATAATAATAATAATAATAATAATAATAATAATAATGGTGGTGGTAGTGGTAGTAGTGTAGTACGTGTTGTTGGTGAAGGTGATGGTAGTAGTAGTGGTGGTGGTGGTGTGGTGGTGATGGTGAGAAAATTGGAAAACGACTTGATTCAAAAAAAGAGTGGAAGTCATTTTTTTAAAAAAAAAATAAAGGTATTTTTTTTACCAAACACTTATCATTTTATTCTTTTGACTCACATTTCAGTCTTTAACAAAAATTGAGAATCCAAAAAATGATTTCTATAAATCATTTTTTGAGTTTTCAAAGACATTTAGTGGATTGAATATATCATTGAAATTTCAATGTTTTGTATACAATATTTTATAATCATATTTTGAATTTCTTCTATTCCGTTTCATTTACTCAATTTCAAAGACTATGTCAGATTGATTCCATTATATTAATTGGCCACAAGCAAATGGTCTGGCATGCATATATAAGCTACATCCCTTTCAAGTTTTCTCCTTTTTTTTTCTTTTTAAAAAAAAAAAAAAATTGGGTATACACATCCCTTTCTAAGTATAACTTATAGCACTAGAAATCCCATTTCTCTCTTCTTCTTCTTCCCTTTTTTTCTTTTTTTCATATCTTATGTTTGTGGGTAGCGGATGTAAAAAAAACTAGCACAACCACATTTGATGTGGCATCACATCATCTTTCAAACCCTATAATTATATTGTCCACAAAGCAGAAAGCGTGTACATTACATTGATCCAATTATGAATTGAAAAATATTACTTTTACTCCAAAAATTTACTTCTAACTTTTATTCCTGTCTGTATTCAAATTTTATTGGAAGAAAAAAAAAAAGATAAACATTATGACCCCTTATTATATTAAACAATCAAAGCATCTCACATCATAAAGAATATGAAATAAGAGTACATGTAGAATTACTCTTATGAATTATCTTTTCTATGTACTTGTTCCAACTTTCTTTCGATACTTCATTAAATATGACATGACATTGTTGCTTGACTCGCGTGACCGACAAGCCGTGCTTTGTATGCTCTTTAGGAAATTTACAGCCCTTCTCCCCTTATTTATCTATTTTGTAGGTCTAACTATTTCATATCACTATATAATCTCCTCTTCTTTAACCTTCATTTTTCTATAATTAATAATTTCAGTTTTATAGAAAATGTTTGAGAAAGTATAAAACATATAATACCTTGAAAAGAATCATGTGTATTTCAAGGTAAGAGACGATATGAATACATAGAAGTATTAAACCCCGATCAGTCTTTGTTCGTTGTTTAGGATAGAAGAAGCGGGAGGTGAGTAGTGGGGATGGTGTTGATGGAGAGTAAAAGAGACACAAAGTAATGGGGTTTGTCAGGATCCAAACCAGGTCCGGATTAGATGCTCGATCGTCGACTGTCGCTCCGACAGATTTGGTTGGATGATCTAATTGCATTTTCCTGGGTAGTTTAGTGACTAATTTGAACATTATTCCTTATTTATTTTTTGATTATAAGGGCGGAGGTTCTGATTCTAAACCAATAATCCATTATTTGAACTATATATTCCAAGAGACAATTAGAATGCTCCAAACTAGAGGACCATAAACCCAGAAAATAAGAATCTCTGTGGCTTCCAAAAAGCAGATTAACAAATTACTTGAGTTTTGAAACATCAAACATGCAATTACTATTTACTATCCCCCCACCAAAAAAAAGGACCATAGTCCTATCAAGTGTTAGAAGCTTCTGCTAATTTTCAAAAGAGTTTAACTACATTTCAGGAAAATTGTTAGCAAAAACTCTTAAACAAATAATGCACAATGTTTTAGAAATTGTGGATATGCATGTATGCGCTTTCCTTGTAAATATGAGCTATTGATTTACAGCACTAATCATCTCATTGTCACCCGTGCCGATTGGCTGCCTGCGAACAAACTGTCCCTTCACCCGTGGCCGCTGCTCTGCAAGTTTTTTCCTGCTCTCGTATCTTACCTATCAACACATCCCCCAAAAGAAAGATCAATCTTTAGCTCATAAAAGTTGTTTTGCACTGCAGCTATTATCAAAACCATCATGTTGGGCAGAAGCGGTTAAAGGCTAAGGGGTTATTAATAAATAACTATTAGCTGATTGGGTTAATGGGTTTCACTAGTTGAAAACATTAACTGGTTGCAGAAAAGTATTTGGTAATTAGCTTGTTAGCTGATAGCTATTACATGTAAAATGAGTTTTTCAAAAAACTGATCGAAAAAACTAAGCAGTTTTTTGAATTTTAACATTTTTGAGCAATACGCTGTTACAAAAAGTTAATTAATCAAACACACATATTAATTGTTTAATCAAGTCAAACAGCTAATAGTAGTCAAATAATCAAAATTGGCTGATAAACGAACTATGTTTACCAAGCAGAGCCTAAATCTAGCATCTAGTGGCGGAAGGATTGTTGGGCGGAAGCCGATAAAGGGCAAATCCAGCACTCCTGAGTGCTAGTAAAAGGCTTAAAGGATCAAGTCTACTTTCGCTACGAACTATAACTTTTAGCCTAGTGGTAAGCATATGATCCTATCGCATCATATGAATGATAATAATGTGAAACTGTGAAAGAAAGAAACATGAAAGTTGAAACACTAGTTGAATTAATTACCTTCTTCTCGAAACATCTGTCTTTCCTCTTCAAGCGGAATTTGGTGAGAGCTGCTTCTCTTTGAGATGATCGTTGAGAGTTTCCGTCTTGAGCCAGGGAAACTTCTTCCTTCCTACTACACTCAGCTGTGGAAGGAATAGGATGAACTGGATTTGGGTCAAGGCCGGGAGGAGAATCTAGATTGCCAGAAGCAGGGGAATCACTTGGAGATATCACAGGGCTGCTTGCACCCTCAAACCTCACACCAATAGGGATTGTTAATCCTCGCTGCTTCTGCATGCCCTTGTTAACATATCTGCACATTCATATTCCTCATAATTACGCAATTTCATAATACTGCCAAGGCTTTCATTAACAATGTTGAACATAGTATGTATATATATATATATATATATATATATAGGGTAAGGTTCAGGTGCGGCCGTGCTCTCCCGTGCAGTCGTGCGGTTCACACCACTCAATCTTACGAAATACACCATTCAATGTTAAGAAACACACCACACAAATATGCACAGTGGTGTGTTTCTTAACATTGTGGTGTGCTTCTTAACATTGAGTGGTGTATTTCGTAACATTGAGTGGTGTGTGACCGCACGGCCCTACGGGAGAACCTTTTAGTAGAGTCAAGGAGGAACAATCTTTCCGTTGGGCAAAGACCAGTAAAGGGTCAAGTCCATCAATGGGTGGCTAGGGAATTGTTGGGCGGAGGTTGGTGAAGGCCTAGTCCAGCACCATGCCTCTCGAAAACGTGAGTTATAAGGAAATAAAGTTGCAGCTACTTGCTATGGTTTTTGGCCTGGTTTGCAAGAACTAAATCCTATCAAATTAATATTAAAGTCAGGTCACAGATTTGAGGCCAAGTTTAGCACTATGCCTCTGAAAATGTGATGGAATAAAGGTGTGTGTCTTCACTAAATGTGATGGCCATTCATAAGGTAAATAAAGCAGTTATAACTTTTGACTTAGTGGTAAACGATTTATCCATGACTTCAATTTGGTATGTACAGAAAACTCACGGTGTAAAGGCTGATCCATCTGAGTGGTTTAATCTATGATTGTCTACAAATTGGTTCAGCATGGAAGTAGGATGTGTTCTTGTCAAGGAAAGATCCAATTCGGGTGCAGCAGAATCAACCTGCTTGTTGGGACTAGCATTTGAACTTGGATTTATGTGATTGCAATTGAGGTAGTCATCAAATGCTCCAATTAAATCAATTCCCTGTTTGCAAGACTCTATATCTTCATCAGAGGCTTGATCAACTATAGGAAGAGATCTGTCCCAATTTGGCTGTAAAAGATCCTGGATATCTTCTGTCATTTCTCTTTCAGTGTCTATATCTGGCTTTGAACAACAGCTCTGCACATGTCACACAATCTCAATCATCTTCATGTACAAGAATTTAATTGAAGCAAATATATATATATATATATATATGTATGTATGTATATAGGCTTCTCTTTAACCATTTTTAAGTGAGAACTTGCGAATTATTGCATGAATGCACACTATCTAATATTCCAGGTGCACAATACACAATATCTACCCTAAAATAGATTGTGTGCATTCATGAAGTCAATTGCGTGCATTCATGCAAGTTCATAGCTTCTCACCTAAGGCATGGTTCTCATTTGATGTTGAATGCGTATATATATATATATGTGTGTGTATGTGTGTGTGTGTTAGACGGAAGTTAGTAAAGGGTCAAATTCGGCAATTGGTGGTTAAGGGAAGTTTAGCACTCTGTCTCCCGAAAATGTAATGGCTTCATATAAGAAAATAAAGTTGTGCCTTTGCTATGAGTTATAACTTTTAACATAATTATAAGCGTTTGAATCTTAAAAAGTGATATTAGAGTCAAGTCATAGTCCCTTAGCAGAGTAAAGATATAGTAGTAAGCGCTTAATCCTAACAATATGTTACCTGATCTTCACTTCCTTTCTCCCTGCATTCCCCATTAGAAATGTCATTATTTTCAACCATGGCTCCACTGCTCAACTGAGACAACAACACCAATTCCACCATATTATCAGTTATTAGGAGAAGTGGAGATGCATATATATATAAATAGGATTTGAATCTATACTATACTCACTGCTTGTCTTCTCCAGACATGCTGCCACAGGTTTGTTAGTTCATTCTTCCTAATTGGCTTGACCAGAAAATCAGCTGCCCCTCTCAACATGCATCCATAAGCTGTACTAACCGAATCCTGGGAAGACATCACTGGACAACCAGGTTCACAGCATTAAGGTACGAGACTCAAAAATGTTAGTAAATGAGCAATCCTTAGTTGGGGTGTAATGTGGCATACTTATTACAGGGATGTTTTTGCAGATTTGATGTTCCATGATTAAGGTGAGAAGGGCATATCCCGAGATTGATGGCAGATCAACTTCTGCCAAAATCAGGTCCACGTTATGGGGCTTTTTTTTCAGCACCTCCCATGCCTTCAAACCATCACAAACTGCAGCAACTGCCACAATACATACAAATGCTTAATTAACATTATCTCTTAACTCTGCAAATGTCTTCTTCTCTTTCATCTATCATTTATTTCAACAAAGGTAGAAAACCAAACCATTGAATGTATCAATTGATATAACACAATCCATTACAGACATCAACATCCTTAACCGAGAAAGAATTATAATTCCGTTAGAAAAAAATAAGGTGGGAATAATGTAGGAATTCAAATTATATTGGTGGGCTGAAATAGAATTACTAGAAAAAGAACAAATGATATAAAGATTAAAATATCTTTGTCTAAAATAATTGCAATTAGAATTGCAATTACCTGAAATTATAATTTATTCTAGCCAAGCACCTTGTGCTCAATTGGCATGTAGTGGCCACCCTTAGATGGGAGGTCATGAGTTCGAGTCTCAGTGGTGGAGATCTCGAAATTGACTCTTTGTGCTTCAACAGGTTGAGAAAAGTATAGATGAACAGATACTACAATGTAATAGGGTCAGTTGTATTCAAAAAATAATTTATTCTAACTAAACAATATAGTTATGAACTGCATCCTACCAAATACGTCGTTAAGCTCACACCAATTCTTCCTAAGAATTAAATTCACTTCGGTCCCACAAGTATGTATTTTAGATCTTATCCACAACTTTCAACTTGGATAGATATATGTGGTCCATGGAATTGAAAAACAAAAAAAAAAAAAGAAAAAAAAAAAAAGAAAAAAACATATATTCAATTTCAATCCAACCGTTAGCTACACCGTTAAACATGGATCTCAGTTGATCATTTGCGGCACTGTTCAATGTTTATGTTCTTCCACAGACTTGTGGTCACTGGTCACTGTCCATGGCCATAGTTTGCTGCAATACATATTCCTGTATATATACATACGCACACGTACATATATTGTTCTTCAAAACTCAATGCTCTAAACTTATAAACCGAACTAAGGGTGTGTTTGGAAGTCATTTTCCGGGCTTCGGGTGTTTGGGAACACCCAGAAAATGTAGTCAACGGAAATTGATTTCCGTTGACCACGGAAAATGACCCCATTTTGGGGGAAAATGACTTCCCCCAAAATTATCCGGAAGTCATTTTCCGGAAGGGGTGCTTCACAGTTCACACCAAAGGAGGCCA
>CP025646.1:23112249-23191728 GCA_003576665.1 Ipomoea trifida
TACTTTATACTACCTCCATCCCATTTGGTTGTCTGGTTCGTTTAACGAGGCTTGACTGAAGTTATTTTTAATCCAATTTTTCATAATATTAAGTTTAACATTAATATATAAAATTTATATATTTAGAAACTAAATTAAAAGTACTATTAAACACAAAAAATTAAATTTAAAAATAAAAAAAAATTACTAAAGAAAATAAGCAATGATGAAAGAGTTGGTTTGACCAATGAATAGTAAATAGGACAGGTAAAATGGGACAGAGGGAGTATATATATATATATATTCATGGTGAGTCAAGTGGGGGTTTAGGTGGATTTTGTATATTAAACTTGACTCACCGCGGGTTTAATATTTCAAGACTCAACCTCTACCCACCACCCATATTAACTAAAAAAATCCTATCCATGCAGGGTGGATTCGGGTGGATCGATATTCGCGGTCCGAATTGAAATTGTCATTCTTAACTACTCCATGGTAGATTGTGTGCACAAAGTAGTAGATTTTGTGATTTTATGTAGAAGATTATGTGCACCCATATAAAGTTTAACTTAAGAGATTTTTCTCACTTGAACTAAGCCCGAAGTTTTAACAGTATATAACAAATTCAACTTTCAATTTCATATAATAATCATATATATACTATACCCGAAAGTGTAACCATTTCTTCTTGCGTAAATCCCTTGAGAGCAAAGCGTAAAGTAAGCTGATCGAGGGTCGATGAAGGTGGTGGCAAATTGAGAAGGGCCTCTAAAGAGGAAGATGTACGCCCATCTCTTCTTCCAGCAGGAACATCATAGGTAAGCCCTCCGGTCTGCAACCAAAATTATTATATCTAGGAGAAATTGCATTTTTCGTTCCTAGTAATTGCAAAATTCGTTTCTAAGCATTGATCGTGTTCACTTTTTTTTTACCCCTAACCTATTATTGACGCTGCATTTTTCATCCTTTTATTAACTTTTTATACTAAAGTTGAAAATTTGTACCTAATGTTTTGTTTTAAAAAAGGATGAAAAGTGCAACGCCAATGATAATTTAGGAACAAAAAGTGGCCGGGCATGACCAACAATTAGGGATGAATTTTATAATTATCATATAACTTAGGGACGAAAAGTATAATTTTTTCCTTATATCGCAATAATTAATTAAGCTAAGCATCCATAAAGTGGTCAGAAATTGCTATTTTTTGGTAGAAAACTCAAGTTCCGACCACATTTTTGACCATTGGAGTATCAGTAAAATTCTTCATGACTATTTTCAACCACTGCAGGAAGTGGTTTAAAATAGCATCTACTATTGTAAAGTGATAAGAAATTTTGGTCAGTTGAAAAAGTGAACGTTGCGTATTTTCCGATCACCGGTCCCGGTGAAAAAGTGAGCGTATGCATGCATATATAATCGAAGTTTGAAAACTAATTAAGCTATACTATACTATAATTGTAGGGAGTAATTAATTTGTAGTCTTACTATCTCCACGCTATCCCTGGCTGCAAAAGCCAATAAATCAGCACAGGACACAACTCCTTTGCATACGGATTCCAGCCTAGCTTTTGCTGTGTCAATGACCTCGAATCCTCTCAGGCTTGGATTATTTGGTGGAGAATCCTTTTCTGCTAGGTTGAATAGAGTGGAATCTATGAGCACTGACCCATCACACCCCTGCCATGCAACATTATATCATATATAATGACAACGTATAGTACTCCAAATTTTTTTTAAAAAAAAAAAATTCTTTAAATTCAGGTAGAAGTATCAAGATGGATCAAATCACATGAATCAGTCCTAAATCGCTCTGAGGTGGGATGAGTTAGGACCTAAACTTTTTTACCCGCGAAAATGTGGGTCCAGCAAGCTTGGCCCGCGCAAGTTCGCAGACTACACAGGTTAACTCGGGTGCTTTCAATAATATATATATGGTAGCCCGCGGACTTTCAATAAATAAATAAATAAATAAATAAATAAATATATATATATATATATATATATAAATCTGTTCAAATGTGGTCGTGCCTTTCCATGCGGTTGGTGCGGTTCACATCACTCAATGTTAGAAAATGCACCACAATGAAAATACATAAAAACACCATAAAACACACCACTCACCCAAAACAATGCACCATAACTCCCGTGCCCCGAATGGTGCATTTGCTAACACCATGTGGTGTATATTTACATACCTAGTGGTGTGTTTTTTGATAATGCGTACCTAATGATGCACATTTGTGTGGTGTATTTTCTGACATTGAGTATATTTGTATACATAGTGGTGCGGCCGTATTGACCGCACTTTAAGTGACGGTCACACCTGATCATGACCCTATATATATATATATATATATATATAAATTTTTTTTTTTACATTTTAAAGTTGGTCTATTGGCTAGCCCATGGGGTCTACGAGCCTACATAAGGCGGTCTAGGGTGGAAGAATTTTAGCCTACGCACTAACCCGTAAAAACTTGTAAAAATTTAAACCCGCAGCAAGGCGGGTCTAATAGGGCGGACCAACCCGAACTAACACCCCTAGATCCAGGCAGGCAAAAATAGCAACTAGCACTAGCAGTAGAAGCTACTACATACTCTAACAAAGCAGTCATGGAAATGCAGCCTTAGAATGCCAGCAGCCATTCCGTTATCAAGATGGAACGCTTTCTGGACCTCATCCTTGATAATGAGCTCAGCCAAGGGACACGAGAAACTGTAAAACCCAACTTGCAATTCAGCTTTTAACACAATCAAGTGACATGTAAACAGAACCATCGTCATGGCTAAGCTGCTACTACTACAACAACTTAGCATTCTTGAACTCATGGTTCTTCTTTCAAAAATAAAATTTCACAAGTATAAGGCAATTAAGCGTACTGTGTGCTTAAGCGTTATGTGTGTGTATATATATATATATATTGCTCACAAGTCACAACTCTATTTCTTACTATATTTATATTGATACTAGTCACCCATTGGGTGATTAAATTAATGCCAACAAAAAAATTAAAATAAGTAAAATATTTAGTACAAATTTTAAATATTAAATAATTGATATAAAATACAAATGATTGCTCTCAATATAATCAAAATGAATATTTTTAACTTATAATAAAAGTAGTGATAAAGATGAGTATTATTGTAAATAATATAATTGAGAGAATAAAAATGATCTCGAGACAATTTATATTATAAAAATAAATTAAGTCTTCTTCTTGGTACAGGAGCTGGCCCAGGGGGAATCATCACTTGTGGGAATTGAACTCTGGTTCTCCTGAAATACTCCCCACAAAGAGAGCTCACTTGCCACTTGAACTACCCTATTGGGTTTCTTTATGCGATATTGATGAATCAGTAAAACTTAACTTATTTTTGGTTAAAAGTGGCATGATTATAATAGGCCGACTTACTGATGTTGTTGAATAGTAAGTAAAGAGTTGAAATTAAGTTATAATAAATGAATGGAATAAGGGTCAAATAGGTCACCGAACTACACACGAAACTACAATTAGGCCATCGAACTAAAAAAAATAATGCAATTGGGTCTCTAAACTACACAAATTCATGCAAATTAACCCAAAGTGACTTGTTGACTTGATCTTCCAGTTACCAACTCTAAAAATAATATTTTAAAATAAATTTAAATAAAATAATTAATTAAAATTAAATTTAAGAAAAAAAAAGGAACTGCTGCAGGATCTTCCTTTTAAAAAAAATTAATTAATTATTTTATTTAAAATTATTTTAAAATATTATTTTTAAAGTTGGTAACCGGAAGATCAAGTTAAACAAGTCACTTTGGGTTAATTTGCATGAATTTGTGTAGTTCAGGGACCCAATTGCATTATTTTTGAGTTCGATGGCCTAATTGTAATTTCGTGTGCACTTCGATGGCCTATTTGACCCTTATTCCTAAATGAATTAATAAGTTTTTCTTGTGTATATAAGTGGAACACCAATTGTTGTTATATGTGAACTATTCATTTTTGCATTTAAATTCTTAAAATAGAAAGAAATTTGGTCTCATACATAGTAGATCACCTTGTAATAAAATATACATTTTAATTAAAGCAATATAGATTTGGTATAAAAAATTAAAATTTATGCTACAACAAATAAAGTTTGATTTAAGTAAAGAGAAGTCAACGACATGAGCTAGTGCGGGTGGCTTGGTAAGTGACCACCTTGGTAGTTGGTTAACGAGTTTCACAACTGTCAATATTGTGTTGCCTAGTAGCTTTATTGCTGAATTATGGGGGCTTAGAGCGGGTTACAATTGGTTAAAGACAAGCGCTGGGTGAACATGGAAATTGAGTTGGATTCAACTGAAGCACTGATTAAAGTCATAGGAAGGGATTTGCCGAGTCATCATGATCTTGACCCTCTAACTCGGGAATGCAGGAAGTTGATTGAGGAATTGAAAGAGGGTTAAAAGTTTGCATGTTTGGAGAGAAGGTAATAGATGTGCGGATAGACTAGCTTGCTAATGATGGCCAAAGTAATGATTGGGGGACGACTATTCTGGAGGAACCACCGGATTTCGTTACAGAATATTTCGTTACTAAACTTTGTACATAAATGGAAGAGTAAAATGCGAAAGATAGTAAGTTTGAAAATATCTTTATCATTGCATAAGAAATAAATCAAAATGTACAAATTATTAATTCACATTATTATATCAATATAATTTTTATTGTCATTATTATCAAAATGTACAACTCTTAGTAGAATTGGTACATTAAAAACTGGATATGGTATGGAGTGGTCCCATGCATGAATTTCATTTTATCCGAAATTAAAGTAGAATGGTACAAAGATTTCTTTTGTTTATATTACATTCGCGCTTAGTTAATGGATGGTAGGCATTATATTTTATTGAGTACTATTAAAAGTTCTATACTTTTCTTTATTTGCTGCACTCGAAAGAGTTAATACCCCACAAATAGCTCTAGCAATTCGTGTATACGAATTCATTAACAACTCGACATGATGACGACACGAACACGATGAGATTAAACACGGACACGACACGATAAGGTTAACGAGTTCAAATTTTTAACATGGAAATGATTAGTTAACGGGTTAAACAGGTTGACATGATAGACACGTTTTGCTAACAGGTTTCGAGTCATGTCGACGCGATATGACACGAAACCAGTTTAAACCCGCTAAACCTATTAATATTTTTTTAAAAGAAACTAAAATTTAAAATTAAGTTATATAAAAAAGAAATAAAACCTACCATTCAACCCATCAAACAAACTAAAAAGAAAATTCAATTTATAACATTCACAAAATGATAAAATAACATCCAACAATCATAATTAAAGAAGTTCATTCTAATTTTTAGAATAAAATTGAAAACAATAAAAATTTAATTTTCAGATTGTTGAACATCAATTAATAATTGGTGAATGATTTTGGCCTAATGTAGTAGCTCATGACATCTTTTGTAATCGCATTCATGACAATGGTTCTTAGCAAGTTATAAACAAATTTGTGTAAATGGGTTAACACGATAATATTAACGGGTTAAACGGGTTCTTAACAGGTTTAACGGGTTGACCGTTAAGACACGAAACATAGCGGGTTCTTAACAAGTCAACCCGTTAACGACCAGGGACATATTAAGGCTAAACACTAATCCGTTATTTTTGTGTCCGGTCTTGTGTTGTTTTAATAGGTCGTGTCTATAATTGCCAGGTCTACCCAAAAACGAGGTTTCATCTTGTGACTTTTGTTCCAAAGAGAGCTACAGAGATACCATCTGATGAGCACAATATAGTATAGGTTTTAATTTGTTCACTATATTTTTGTTTCCTGTATGCTTAATTTTTACAATATTGTATAGGTTCTAATTTGTTACAGGAATCCAGGCTAAATAAATTTATTGATTAGCATGCAGTTAACAAGTGAATGCCTGATTGAAGAATGAAGATATAAAGTCATGAATCTGCGTTGCTGGTACCATTATATTATTATTATTATTATTATTATTATTATTATTATTATTATTATTATTATTATTATTATTATTATTATTATTATTATTATTATTATTATTATTATTATTATTATTATTATTATTTTATTATTATTATTATTATTGTTGTTGTTGTTGTTGTTGTTGTTGTTGTTGTTGTTATTATTATTATTATTATTATTATTTACTTTCTTGCACGAATTGAAATATACAAAGTAGTTAAAGATGGATAGGTTTAGCTAGCTTGCTCTTTGCGGTTTCTTCTAATTTTTTATCAGGTTGGTGTTGCCTTCCGTTCACCTGCACCCACAACTTCAAATTTACTACCCTTATGCTTCGAGCTTATAACTTATTTTAAATAAATTAAAAACAAGAGTAAATATCAATGGATGTACGTACTTCGCCTATATATTGTGACACGGGCACTTTTAATTTTTGACTTTTTAATCTAACACCGCTAGTCCTCTTACTTTTGATTTCATTTCATTTATAGTCCTTCCCTTAAATTTGACTCTCTGACCCCGTTTTCTCAAGGGTAGAATTGCCCAATCACAAATGTTGAGATTAATACTTTGTTTTTTAGACTTTCTCCTCATCACCGTCAAAGAAACCCATTTTCCAGCCTGCATGGACAGCTTAGTCCACTACAAGAAATATGACATTTAGTGACGAAAGAATTAACGACATTAAAAAAACGTCGCTAAACACAATATTTTGTGACGTTATATTGCATATCATCACTATTTATACTTTTTTTGAATAATTAAAATTTTTTTATTTTTTACTGACAAAATTTAATTTTTTTCGTCGGGAAAAGTATAGAATAGACGACATTATATAAACAACGTCGCTGAAGCTTTTATGTTTCAAATGAGTTGTAAAATAAATCGTCACTAAAAGTAAAATCTAATTTTACCGGGAAATTAAAAAAAAAAAAATCGTGCCCTTTACATATAATAACAAAAAGCAATAATTATCTGTAAAAGTTATTTTCATCTTTGATTTTACAAAGTCACATCAGTTTCTCAAATCTCAAGCACACTCATACTACCTTCAAAGAATCCATGGATGCTCTCATGTCTTCACAAAATTGAACTTAAAATCAACTTCGGCCATCCTCCCTCTGTAAACCGCTTAACAGAAGGAAACCAAATGCCCTCAGCTTGTCCACCCCCGCTGCACGCCGGAGGAGGTCTCGCCACCGATTGTCGCTGCTGACCAAGCTCACCGGGGAGATCCAGCCGCCAGAATTACTCAGGTCACTGCTTCATTGTGATCCCAAGATCTTCACTTCAGATCTGACCTCCGAAATACAGTCAAAAGGTAACAGATTATAAGAGAGGGTTCATAGTTGGAGTATTAAGCAGTTGGAGAAGGTAGAAATTAAGAACATAAGAGAAGTAGTGCTGCAATACATCAATAGAAATTGTACACAGTGATGAAGAAGAAGAAGAAGCTCTGTACCTAGGTGAGTCTAAACCCTAAGTAACAAATCTTCACTAATCATGTGTAAATCCAAATTTGTTGGCAGGCAAGACATTAGAGCATGAAGGAGAGAAAATTATGGTAGACTTTGATCTTGTTTTTTATTATAATTTCTCCTGGAGTTGTTGATTTTTTTTTTTATTTAAAATTCTCCAGTAGTGTGTATCTTTTTCCCATGTTCTGTATCCTTCCATTCAAACTCTGTAGGTAAATTTGAACATATTGATAACAGTGGGACATTGTATAAATGATTATACTTAATTATCTTCTCTGTAAATTACTGTGTATCAAATTAATTAAAATATAACAAAAAAAAAACTAATCTTGACCTTTTCTTTCTTCTATTCTGAGTGTTTGTTTTTGAAAAATCTATATGTTCAATTTTTTTTTTTGTTTTTATTTTTTATTTTTTTAGTTTTAAATGCAAACATGACCGTCATATGTATGGTTAGTGATTCTCTAGCTAGTTGCCTTTACCATTAGTATTCACTCTCTGTGTAAGTTTCAACAAATAAATTTTAAAGATCCAAATCAATGACTCATTTTTTAAACAATAGGTATTGTAAGAATTACATCAATAATGAAATAAAAATAAAATTCTTTGAAAACTAAGCAGCACATCTTTTTTATCTCATACTTTTGAACTTTGCTCTTCCGTCACTCTTTGATTTGATAAGCTTTTTGGAACATAAAAAAGTGTCTATTTAGTCCACAAAACACCTACACTCATGAGCACAGAGTATTGTTTTGTTTCTCTCTGTAAAAATGTAAGTATGCATGTATCTGCCTTAGTAATTTATATTTTGGTAGTATTAATGTCAGTTAGATGATAGGATCATATATTAAGATATTTTAGGTTATTTGCTTTTAATGAAGAAGGGAATCAAGAAAAAGATGAATAAGTAAACCATATATATTCTGAAATTTGTAAATTATAATTTTATTCATATTTAAAATTTTGTATTATATATGTTTGTATTAAAGATATTTATGAAACTGAGCTAATCATATTTTCAATGCTATAAGTGATTTATTCTCTTTTGTTGTTTTGCAGTTAGTAATTTTGAAAAGTGCATCGACCGTGCAATTGCAATACAGAGAGTTTTTGTTTTTATTTTTATTTTTTATTTATTTATTTTTTTACTATTATGCCTTTGGTTAAAAATGCTAGTTTGCATTTATATTTCATTGAATGCGGCTATTGTATTCATTTTGTTGATTTCTTTTTCATCCATATATATTTTGTTTATGAAATATAAAGCCTTTTGCTATTATTGTACATTATTGTTCATATTCTTTTTTCCTTTTATATATACATATATATATATATATATATATATATATATATATATATATATATATATATATATATATATATATATATATATAAATTTATGTACTTTATTCATTATCTAACTTGCTTTTGACTGGTATTTATGTCTATGTCTTTACTTTTCTATTAAAGAAAATTAATTTCAATAGAAAGCAAAAAAGAATAAAGATTGAGACAAAATACAAAACAATGCGAGAAGAAGTAAATCCATCTTGTCAGTTTGTCTTCTACATTATAATGCAATGTTATATTATGTTAGTCAAACATTTTCACACAAGAGAGTGTGTATATGTATATAAAATATTTTTCAATGTTTGCCTCAAATCTTTCAGTTATTGTATGTGATAATATAATTGTAAATAGGAGCATGGAATAATTTATATTGTTAGTAATTATTTGTATTTTATAATATGTACAATATTTCACTATGGATAAGGCATGGATGACACAAAGTAAAAAGTCCAATGAATATATAGGACTTAGGGAATTTATGATATTTGTGGTAAAGAACACGAGCCATGACTGTGTTATAAGGTGCCCATGTAAAACATGCTTAAACACGTGTTTCTTGAATCAAAGTTTAGCGTACATGCATTTGCGCCAAAAATGGTATAGACACAGGTTATATACACGTTGGATATTCCATGGAGAGCCACCAATTTTTCAAGAATCATCTACAAATGATTTACATATTGAGGATGATGATTTTAGTGAGGAACACATTGATAGAGTCCAAGAGTTCTTAAATGACTATGAAAATTTTGTGGACTTCAACTCTCATTTAAATCCCAATATGGAAACTGGTGAAGTTGATGATTTTGAGAACATGTTGAGGGAAGCAAAGCAAGAATTATATCCAGGGTGCACTAAATTCTCAAAATTGTCTTTAACTGTGAAGTTGCTTCGTTTGAAAGTGTATAATAAATTCAAAAAAAAAAAATCATTCGACATGTTGCTTGAATTGCTAAGTGAATGCTTACCTAATGGAAATACACTTCCACGTTCTCACTATGAGTCTAAAGCTATGCTTCGTAGTTTGGGATTAGGATATATAAATATTCATGCATGCAAATACGCTTGTGTGTTATTTTGGAAGGAATTAGAGAAACATGAGTTTTGCCCTATTTGTGGTACTTCTAGATGGAAAGTTAAGGATGGTAAAGGAAAGAATATTCCTCATAAAATATTGAGATACTTTCCTCTAAAACCTAGGCTTCAAAGGCTTTTTATGTCAAAAAAAACTGCAAAAGATATGAGATGGCATAAAGAAAGAAGAATTGATGATGGTGAATATTTGCGTCATCTGGCCGATTCTAAGGCTTGGAAAGATTTTGATCAAGAGTTTCCATGGTTTGCTAATGAAGCATGGAATGTTAGGCTTGGGTTAGCTTCCGATGGATTTAACCCATTTGGTAATATGGATAATTCTTATAGCATGTGGCCTGTTATATTAATCCCTTACAATTTACCGCCATGGATGTGCATGAATGATCCATTCTTTATGTTAACATTACTTATTCCTGGTCCTAAAGCACCTGGTAGAGACATTGATGTTTATTTGCAACCTTTATTTGAAGATCTCATAGAATTATGGGAAAGAGGTGTAACAACATATGATGCTTGTTCTCTAACAAATTTTCAATTGCATGCTTCTATTTTGTGGACTATAAATGATTTTCCTGCTTATGCCAACTTGTCTGGATGGTTTACTAAAGGATACATGGCTTGCCCAGTTTGCAATGATGACCTGTGTTCTGTTAGATTAAGGTGTAAGTTGGGACATATAGGTCATCGCCGTTTCTTGCCCACTAATCACACATGGAGGCGAAGCAAGAAGTTTAATGGGAAAGTTGAGAGTCAAAGTCCCCGTTTGGAGTTATCTGGTGAGGAAGTGTTAAGCCAGCTACATGAAGTAAGTGACAATCCATTTGGTAAACATCCAAACAAAAGAAAAAGGAAACGAAATCTTGAAGACCTTAATTGGTACAAAAGAGTATCTTCTTCAAGCTTCCTTATTGGAAAAAGTTGAAATTGAGGCACAATCTTGATGTTATGCATATTGAGAAAAACATATGTGATAATGTCATTGGAACTTTGTTAAATATTGATGGAAAAAATAAGGACACTTTGAAAGCAAGACAAGATTTAGATGATATGAATATTAGGAAAGAATTGCATTTGGTTAAGAAATTAGATGGATCATATGAAGTTCCACATTACATGTTAACAAGAGAAGAGAGATTGAAATTTGCAGAATTTTTGAAGTCTGTTAAGTTTGGAGATGGTTATGCTTCTAATATCTCTAGATGTATAAATGTTGATGGTAAACTTACAGGTTTAAAAAGCCATGATTGTCATGTTTTATTACAAAGAGTATTACCTGTTGGAGTGCATGGAAGCTTAGAAAAAGAAGTTATCACTGTGTTATTTAAGTTAGGTGATTTCTTTAGGAAGTTGTGTTGTAAAACCTTAAAGCTGACAGATTTAGAGGTGCTACGCAACGATATCGTTATCATACTTTTGTAAGGTAGAGATGATTTATCCACCAGCTTTCTTTGATGTCATGGTACATCCATCAATTCACCTCCCACAAGAAGCTGCCTTAGGTGGACCAGTACAATTTAGATGGATGTTTATGATTGAAAGGTGATACTTCATATAATAATTTAATTAACTCTTGATTTAATTTACCAACACTTATACTATTGTAATATAATCTAAAAACTTTATTCTTATTGTAGGTTCTTAGGTTCACTTAAACATTATGTGAGAAATAAAGCTCATCCCGAAGGCTCAATTGCTGAGGGTTATGTTGCAAATGAATGCTTAACTTTTCTTTCTCTATATCTTGATGGACTAGAGACCCGTTTCAACAAACCAGATAGAAATAATGATAAACAAGAAACACATGGTGGGTTGTCAATTTTTTTCACATAAGGTTCGTCCATTTGGTGCTTGGAAATATGAAAAATTGACTAAGGAAGAACTTGATAAGGTTGAATGGTTTGTATTGAGTAATTGCGATGAAGTTGAATCATATATTGAGTAAGTATGTTTTCTGCATATAAGATCAAATAATTGAATTTAAAATTTAAAGTTATTTCATTCTAGTTAATATTTTCTTACTCTTTCCCTTATTCGTAGTGAACACATTGGTTTACTTGAGATGGAAAGTTTGTCCAATTTAAATGAAAGGTACTTTTCTCAATCTGTTGAAGCACAAAGAGTCAATTTCGAGATCTCCTCGACTGAGACTCAAACTCATGACTTCCCATCTGAGGGTGACCACTACATGCCAAATGAGCACAAGGTGCTTGGCGGGGGAAGGTTAGTGTTAGTTGTACATTAACTTTATTTTAAAAAATACCTAAAATATGCTTTATTCTAGCTTGTTATTAATAATCTATATATATATTAAAACAGAAGTAATAGCTTTCCCGCTCATTTTAGTCCAAAAATTTTGAAATTGGTCAACATAATATTATATAATAATTCCTTATCAGAAATTCTAGCATTCCTTATCATTCCTTATTTATGGCTAAAATTGACAAAAATATTTAAAATATGATTACATTCCTTATTATACACGGAAATTAATGAAACATTTTATTCAATTACATTCCTGCATGGATTCCTTATTTATGTACATATATTAACAATCAAATTACTATATGATGTATATTATAGTATTAAAAAAATTACTATATTAGGTTAATATACATAATTAAATTTCTCTCATGATAATATTCCAAAAAAAAAATTCCAATAATCAAATTACTATTAGAAAAAATATTACTATATTATGTTAATGTACGTAAAATTCCAACAATCAAATTACTATATGATGTATATTATTGTATTCAAAAAAAAATATTACTATATTACGTTAATGTATGTAATTAAATTCCTCTCATGATAATATTAAAAAAAAATCCCAACAATCAAATTACTATATGATGTATATTATAGTATTAAAAAAATATTACTATATTATGTTAATATACGTAATTAAATTCCTCTCATAACAATATTAAAAAAATAAAAATTCCAACAATCAAATTACAATATGATGTATATTGTAGTATTCAAAAAAAAATATTAGTATATAATGTTAATGTATGTAATTAAATTCCTATCATGATAATATTAAAAAAAAATAAGAATTCCAACAATCAAATTAGTATATGATGTATATTATAGTATTAAAAAAATATTACTATATTAGGTTACTATACATAATTAAATTCCTCTCACGATAATATTCAAAAAAAATTCCAACAATCAAATTACTATATGATGTATATTATAGTATTAAAAAAAATATTACTATATTATGTTAATGTATGTAGAATTCTAACAATCAAATTACTATATGATGTATATTATTGTATTCAAAAAGAAATATTACTATATTATGTTAATGTACATAATTAAATTCCTCTCATGATAATATTCAAAAAAAAAAATCCCAACAATCAAATTACTATATGATGTATATTATAGTATTAAAAAAATATTACTATATTATGTTACTATACATAATTAAATTCCTCCCATAATAATATTCAAAAAAATAAAAATTCCAACAATCAAATTACTATATGATGTATATTATAGTATTCAAAAAAATATTAGTATATAATGTTAATGTACGTAACTAAATTCCTATCATGATAATATTAAAAAAAATAATTCTAACAATCAAATTACTATATGATGTATATTATAATATTAAAAAAATATTACTATATTATGTTAATTAACATAATTAAATTTCTCTCATGATAATATTTAAAAAAAATCGAACAATCAAATTACTATATGATGTATGTTATAGTATTCCAAAAAATATTACTATATTATGTTAATGTACGTAATTAAATTCCTCTAATGATAATATTAAAAAAAATTTCAACAATCAAATTATTATATAAGTATATTATAGTATTCCAAAAAAATATTACTATATTATTTTAATGTAGAGATGTTTGGAGGATATTAGATTTTGAAATACAGTACAGATATCCTCCTGTAGAGCGCTTGAATTTTCATCTGTCAAATGAACAAAGTATTTATTTTGATGAGAATGTTCCAATCGATGTCATTGTACAACGACATACGGTAAAACATAGCATGTTTCTAGCTTGGCTTGAGGCAAACAAAAACTACCATGAGTCAAAGCAACTAACTTATGCAGAGATGCCAACAAAGTTCGTTTGGAAACAAGCAACACGGGAATTTGTTCCAAGACAATAAGGATTCTCAATTGGTCGAGTTTTTTATGTTCCTCCTGGCAGTGGTGAGATGTACTATTTGAGATGTCTTTTGAATGTAATCCCAGGGCCTACGTGTTATGAAGACTTAAGAACAATCAATGAGGTGTTGTACGACAATTACCGTGATGCATGTTATGCACTAGGGCTATTGGAAGACGACAAAAAATATATTGATGGAATTGTGGAAGCAAGTCAGTGGGCAACTACAGGAGAGTTAAGAAATTTATTCACAACATTGTTATCCTCAAATTGTTTAAGCCGTCCGGAAGTGGTTTGTGACAAATGTTGGACATATATATCCAATTATATTCTGTACAAACAACGGAACATATTGAACTTCCAAGGTATGATATGTATTTATCCATTTGCTTTAATATTTTATTTCATGTCTAATATTATTAGTTCCAAGATGGTGATACTTTTCTAACATATATTGTTTAATATTTTTTAGATTTAGTCTTCAGTGTTGATGAAATAAAAAATCAAGCATTAGTTGAGATTGAGAAATTGTTGAAAAGATGTGGAAAGAGCCTACATGATTACCAACAAATGTCAATTCCAGATCTTGACTGTTTGGCCAGTTTGATGAATAGATTGGTGTATGATGAGATGTGTTATGACAAAGCAGAACTTAAAGAAGAGCACAAAAAGTTGGTATCAAATCAATGAGGAGTTTTTTTTGCCTACGATTATGGAAGTACTGGAAAGCCATTAGTTTGGAGAACTCTTTCGGCATCATTGAGATCAAAGGGAGAAATAATTTTTAATGTTGCTTCAAGTGGTATAGCTTCTCTATTATTACCCGGCGGAAGGATTGCGCATTCAAGGTTTGCAATTTCCCTAAACCTAAATGAGGATTCAACATGTAATATCAAACAAGGTAGTCATCTTGCAGAACTCATTATTAAGTGCAAACTTATAATTTGGATGAAGCACCAATGATGCATAAGCATTGCTTTGAAGCACTTCATAGAAGTATGCGTGCTGTATTGCGTTTTTGCAATCCAAAAAGTTTAGAGATGCCTTTCGGAGGGAAAACTATTGTATTTGGCGGAGACTTTCGACAAATTTTGCCAGTTATCCCAAAAGAAAGTAGACATGATATTGTTAATGCAACAATAAATGCATCTTACTTGTGGTCATACTGTAAAGTGTTACGTCTGACAAAAAATATGCGACTTCAAAGCTCATCCTCAAATAGTGATTATGAAAAGCTAAAGCAATTCTCATAATGGATTGCGAACATATGAGATGGAGAAATTTAGGGTCAAATAATTGGATGTGAAAACATTACTATACAGAAGAGAATTTTTGAAATGTTCTAGAGATCCCATTGCAACTATTGTGGAAAGTACATATCCATCAGACTCCAATATTTTCTATGATCCAGCATACTTGAGAAAGAGGGCAATATTGGCTCTGACACTTGATGTGGTTGACTCTATCAATGAATATATGACTTCTTTGAACACATATGAAGGAAATACATATTTCAGCTTTGAAAGTGCTTGCAAATCAGATTCAAATGTTGATCTATTAGCTTATGTGCACAGGCCTGAATTTTTAAATGGGATCAAGTGTTCTGGTGTGCCTAATCATGAACTCAGGCTGAAAGTAGGTACTCTGGTTATGATTTGAAAATATTGACCACTCAGTTGGTTTGTGTAATGGGACAAGGATGGTTATTACTAAACTTGGAAATCATGTTTTAGAAGCAAATGTATTATCTGGAAGTAGTGCATATCATAAAATCTTGATTCAAATAATGTCATTAACTCCTTCAGATTTGAGATTGCCTTTTAAATTTCAAAGAAGACAATTCCCTCTAATCGTCTACCTCTTATGCAATGACGGTTAACAAGAGTCAAAGGTCAATCACTTAGGCCACTTTTTGAAAAGACCATTATTTAGTCATGGACAATTATATGTTGCTGCTTCAAGAGTCACCAACCCAAATGGATTGAAGATTTTAATTTGTGATAAGGCGAACACCCAAAGTAATTCCACAACAAACATTGTATACAAAGAAGTTTTTTAAAATTTGTAAAATGTTATTATTATAATATTTCATCATAGTTTCATTCATACAATTTTACAATGATTTTTCATTTTGTAAATTTCTCCCTTAATTCATCATATCATAATTGTTGCCGTGCATCGCACGGGTAAAATACTAGTTTTAAATTAAATTGTTAGGTATTCCAATTACATAATGCACATGCAACTAAAGCTATGGATGACTTATACTCATTAGCTTGTGGACCTCAAGTGTGTGTTCGAAAATATACATCTTGCATAGTTAACAGAGTTAGATTTCATACAAAAGATCGTGATAGTCGTCATAAAACTCAAAATTGTGGAATTTCTGTGCAAGGAAATCATGGAGATGAGTTAATTGATTTTTATGGTGTGCTAAATGACGTAATTGAGTTGGAATACATTAAAGGATATCGCATTGTTCTTTTTAAATGTGATTGGTTTGATACTGGAAAAAGGTCATGCATTCAACATGATGGGATCTTTACTAGCATTAAAGTTTCAAGCTTTTGGTATAAAAATGATCCATATGTTTTAGCCTCTCAAGCAAAGCAAGTCTTCTACATAAATGATCCAAAGTTGGGATTAAATTGGCGTGTTGTCCAGCAATTTCAGCATAGACATATTTATGATGAAAATGAGGTTGATAGTATACCACAGGATAATGATGACACACTTGATAATAATGATGTTTATCAAGACAATGAGATGGTATCTAGTAATGGCATAGCTGTGGAAATATCATATGGCATTTCTACATCCTTGCATAGAGTAGGTGTTGAATCACACATTGTGGAAGCTATTGTTGTGCAATCCAAAAGAACTGAAGCAGAAGGAAATTTTGTAATATCAGATGATGAAGATGAGTCTACTATCGTGCAATCACTCACTTTCACAGAGTTTGCTACCTAATAGAGAGTTTTCTACTTAATGTGGCCACACTTAGGCACAAATCGCATCAAACATCAACCACACAAGTCTTAGAATCCTAGCTCATCATGCTTACAATCAATTGGAAATATTTCAACACATCATCCACATCTACTAGTTTGGGGCCACCAATCCCCTAATCTAATCTAAGCAAACATCATTCAAAGCAAAAGGAATACATGAAATATGACAATAAGGGATTAAAAGGAAATAACAATGAAATTAACAAAGATATAAGTAGAGAAGAGTTACCACTTGAATCTAGAAATCCTATTACATCTTCAGTTTCATCAATCTAGCTAAATCTTCTATTGGAGAATCAACCTATTCTTAGGAAATGGGGGGATTTCCCCCAAAGGGGAGAAAACAAATGAAATCAGATATGGAAATTGCGGCTTCTTCCTCAAAAATGTAGGGGAAGGGTTTAAATAGCCAACTAAAAGTCAAAATTCCGAAATTGCCCTTAATGGTCCGGTCCACGTCTCATCCACACGCCTGGAATTGCACTGGAATTGTATTGGAATGGTCCACGCCTCCTCCACACGTGGAGTCAGCGTGGATTGATCCCTGCTCGGTTGCTTCATCGTTTGTTGCTTTTTCTCACCCTTGGATCTTGTTCTGTCCTGCAGGAATGACTTCGAAACATACTTTAAAGTTGAGTTTGCAAATTTGATCACATCAGAGTCTTTTACGCATGAAATGATTACATATAGGTGACAAAACTACGCAATAATATCCCATAACTGACCCTAAACTCGACTATTCTTGGCGCTTATCCAATAAAGCCCATTACTGTAGAGGCACAAAGCCCAACCACATAGAGGCATACAGACCCAAACACCATAGAGGCATACAGACCCAAACACCATAGAAGCATACAAGCCCAACCAACACAGAGGCATACCAACCCAACTAACACAGAGGCATACCAACCCAACCAACACAGAGGCATACCAACCCTACCAACACATAGGCATACCAGCCCAACCAACTTTTCTCATAATAACAGCCACCTATAGATCAGATCCTTAGCTCCAATAACCATTCCCAAAGGGTACACAAGACTCAAAAAGCTAAAGAATTATTCATAAAGACTTAAGGTCTCAATAAATCAAACTCATGTTCAGTTTCGAAGGAATTACCCATACTAACAGTACTCAGATTTAGAACATGCATACAGGACATGCTCTTAACAATAGCCAAGGAATTAACCAACAGTGCTCGATCAACAATCCAAGATGCATGACTAATGATCATAATCGATACTCTACAAACAAGGTAGTGTACTCAAGGACATATTCAAAACGTATTCCAAAATAAAATGTGAAACAACAGAGTCAATAGACCACAAAACAACCACTAGAACATAACCAAGAAATGAACTGGAGGAACAAGTGAGCGGAACACACCATACCGCCACACCAGACCGCCCTCATTGACAGAAGATCCCAGCGGAACGCAGTGGTCCACCATTCCCCTCCGTGAGAAGGAACGGGGCCACCCAGTACACCGATCCCAGACTCAGAACAGAATACACGATAGCTCATTCCAGTATACAGGATATGATCATATTACACAGATTACACATCTCAGAGGCCAAATAATACATGGAATTCATAACTGTGACACTTGAGATTTTTGGTCCGAATATTATCTAATTGAATTCTTAAAGCTATCTTTATTTCTTTCGTATTGTTCATTCAGTCCTTAAATCATGTTCATTGAACCTTACCTCTACATTCATATTCATTTGAGCCATGACTCATATTCTTTTGGACCAATAAATCCTTGTACTATATAGTATTTTTTTTATAATTATATTATTCTTATATTTTGAAGTATATGAGATATATACTAATCATTTTTAATATATATTTTATATATGTTATTATATATATGAGTATATACGTATGATATAGTGTATATATATATATATATATATATATATATATATATATATATATATATATATATAATTATATGTTTATACCTTTGGACCATGTATTCATAATTATCTACTATCTACTATACTAATAAGAGCCAAAGAGAGTTAGGCCTAAAATAGGTAGAAAAAATGACGGTCAAATTATTTAATCAAATGAATGGTTCAGATTGTTTAGATTTATATTTTTCCTTAAGATTTTCTAATTTATCCTTAATTTTATAATTATCGTTAAGTTTTCCGTTAAATATTTTCGTCTCCGTTAATATTCCATTAACTTTTAACTTACCCATTAATTTTGATAAGAAAGGTCTTAGGTTCGAACTTCATCCCAATCAAATTTGGCATAATTAAGTTTCTCCCTCTATTTTACTCTTATTAAATTAAATAAATTAGTAGCTACAAAAAAAAATGATACATATGTATTTCTTTAATTTAGAATTATGTGTCTACAATGCCTTTATTTGAAAAAAAATTATTCATTATCAAAAAATTAAATTAAATAAGAGAAATAATTTCATTAGTTATATTGTCTTTATTTTCTCTCATGCAAAGATTATTTACATTCAAATTTATCAATTGATATTCATTACATTGTCTATTATCTTATTTTTACAATATCTTGTAATTAAATATCAAAGTTATAATACAAAATAATGTTATATATTTATTTACCAAGTATTTTATTAATACCATGAAAAAAATATAAAAAAAATAATTTGAAGTTAATTATATTAACTACTTGGGGATTGGTTGACAAAGAGAGTACTCAAATAACCTAACAAATTTGAAGCGTGATCACTCTATTTTACTCTTATTGAATTAAATAAATTAGTAGTTACAACAAAAATATGATACATGTGGATTTCTTTAATTTGGAATTATGTGTCTACAATGCCTTTATTTAAAAAAAATATTCATTATCAATAAATTAAATAAGAAAAATAATTTCATTAGTTATATTGTCTTTATTTTATCTAATGCAAAGATTCTATACATTCAAATTCATCAATTGATATTCATTACATTGTCCATTATGTTATGTTTACACTATCTTGTAATTAAATATCAAAGTTATAATACAAAATAATGTTATATATTTATTTATCAAGTATTTTATTAATACCATGAAAAAAATAAAAAAGATTAGTTTGAAACCAATCATATTAACTACTTGGGAGATTTGTTGACAATGAAAGTACTCAAATAACCCACTACCCAGCAAATTGAAACGAGAAACTACCTTTTAATATCTTTGGAATACATCATATTTAAAATTTTCAGTAATGTATGTTTATACATAAAATACGGCGTATATAAATATATATTTATTATAATCCATATATGTATATTTATATAACATTGTTCCGTATATGTGTACCTAAATCCATATTAAATACCGTGTTCAAATTGATCATAATGTGGATTTTTTTGTTCTAATTGGGTAAAGGATGAGTTTTCTAAGAAAGAAAATTTGTAAGGGCCGCAAGTGTTAGTATGTTGTCATCTTTTAAAGATATCTTTTGTGGGATTCCTTTTATAAAAATTTTGCTAATGTCAAATTAGCACAATTTGACCACCATGTGAATTTTGTTGGGAAATAAATTATTTTTTTAAGGAAAAATTTTAAAACAAGAGTTTGTATTTTGGTCTACCCTTTTTGTGGGATTGATTTAAAGTCAAGTATGATTTTATTCTACAAAATGGTTATGAAGCCAATGAGCAAGTATTATATTAAAATAAAATATTTTCAAACTTATGAAAGCTATGTGAAATTGTGAAATTGTGAAATTGTGAATATTTGATTGGAATTATTTAAATGTTGAGGAGTGCCCGTGAGGAACAATCATCGGGTACTAGGGCAGTATGGTGTGTCCTGTTGAGGCGGGTATGTGTATCCTAATTTTAGGAGTAGTTAGTAGAAACCT
This sequence comes from Ipomoea trifida, assembly GCA_003576665.1. Lineage (NCBI taxonomy): Eukaryota > Viridiplantae > Streptophyta > Magnoliopsida > Solanales > Convolvulaceae > Ipomoea > Ipomoea trifida. The sequence continues at coordinate 23,133,146 of CP025646.1, forward strand.
TATCCTGACTATTAGGGCTGGTAACTTCCCAGTGAGGCTTAGAATCCTCAATTTGGGGTGTGCATACTTAAGGTCAGAGTCTGGTTTTCACTGTAAATGGGAAAATATGTGAAGTGTTCATTGAGGTATACTGTTCACTAGGGCCTGAATCCAAAGGACCCTGTCCCATAATGTTGTTGTTGCGCTTTCATATGTTTTTACTTTACCTAATATTTTACTAAATTTTCTAAATTATGGCATTGCAGCCAAGCTTTGAAGTTGGTAAAGTATGATTTCAATTTCTTAAAAAAAAAAAATTATTTTCGGGACAAACAGTCCCTTACTTAGCAAGTGTTGCTAATCCCTATTTCTTTTATTTTGTATGTTGAAATTTTATTTGAGAAGCAGGAGTTGATTGATGGGATTTGCTGTGAGGGTGCGGTAGACCAATACTTTGAGGATTATGGGATTTAAATGAAATTGATGTAATAGTAGATTACTATCTTTACTTTTAGCAATACTTATGAAGTATGGATTTATATTGGTATTGTTTAAGGTTAGTCTTGCATCTAATCAAGTAAGGATTAGGTGCGGCGGTAGCATCCCTATTCAATTTAGTTTTGTAAAGCGTAGCTTCCGCAATTTTAATTTGTTAGTGAATTATTAAGAAAGAACAAAATTAAGCAAAATTTGATCTTAATTTGGTGTGAAAAATGGGGGTGTTACAATAACAATAAATACTCGTACACATCAAGATGAAAGGATAATGAATACAAGTCTAAAGATCTACAATATAGGCTAATGAATCTAACAAATCAAAGGCTAAACCTAAAGATATTTTACAGGATGATTAGCTTTATAATTATTTACTAAAATAATTAAGGGAAAATTGCATTTTTCGTCCCTAAGTTATAGAGTAATTGTAGAATTCGTCCCTAAGTTATGGTAATACTCACTTTTCGTCCCTAAGTTATCATTGCGTTGCACTTTTTGTCCCGAACATAAGTGTGCAAACTTTGGTAAAGTTTCGTTTAAAAAATTTTTAATCAAACTTTTCCGGTTCAATGCCAATTTTTTTAACGAAGTTTACTGAAAAAGTTCGATAATTTTTTTTAAAACGAAAGTTTACCGAAGTTTGCAAACTTAAAACTACTTCGGTAAATTTTCGTTTAAAAATTTTTTAATCGAACTTTTCCGGTTCAATGCCATTTTTTTTAACAAAGTTTACTGAAAAAGTTCGATTAAAAATTTTTGAAATAAAAAATTTACCGAAGTTTGTAAACTTAAGTTAGGGACGAAAACTACTTCGGTAAATTTTCGTTTAAAAATTTTTTAATCGAACTTTTCCGGTTCAATGCCAATTTTTTTAACGAAGTTTACTGAAAAAGTTTGATTAAAATTTTTTAAAAACGAAAGTTTACCGAAGTTTGCAAACTTAAGTTAGGGACGAAAAGTGCAACGCAACGATAACTTAGGGGCGAAATTTGCAATTTGAATAACTCAGGGACGAAAAGTACAACGTCAATGAGAACTTAGGGACGAAAAGTGAGTGTTACCATAACTTAGGGACGAATTCTACAATTACCATATAACTTAGGGACGAAAAATGCAATTTTCCCAATAATTAATGGTAAGGAATTAAACCCTTATTTTAAATATTTATATTTAAAATAATTGTAGGGGAAATACGAGGTATCACAATCCCTCACCTTTGCTTCCATCCTTGGTTTTGGCCTTGATTTCTTCCACCGTATGCATTATAGTTTGCTCCTCTTTGGTAGTCCAATTTAAATACACCCTTCCGCCAAACCATTCCACCAGTGTTCTTACGGAACATTCCAACGGGACACATTATACCATTGAAACGCACCGCAAAGACAATTCCAACGCACAGAATCAGACTCAGAACAAAATACGAAATACTCACTTCCAGAATACAAAAATATGATCAGATTGCCCAGATTACACATCTCAAAAGCCAAATAAACATGGAATCCATAACAATAAATGTTCATACACATCAAGATGCAAAGAATCAAGAACACAAGTTCAATAATCCATCAAAATAGATCACAAATCATCAAGAACAAAGGCTAACCAAGAAATTTCCATAGGATTTCAAATCACCAAGTATTATACATAGATCAAGAGTGTAAAATAGGTTTTAGTGGACATGATGGTTACCTTTTGGAGCTCTTTTCAACCAAGCAAACCTCAAAACACCTCACAAAGCACCACCACCATCTTGATCATTTTTTTTCCAAAAAGATCCCCAAAAGAACACCATAAGAACTTGTATAAAGATTATGAAAATAAGATGATACAATGCTTATTCCTAAAGATAAACACTTACCCAAGCCTTAGGAATCCTAAAGAAGCAATCTTGGTCTTGGATCTTGAAGAATGAAGTGTAGGATTTGCTTAGGGTTCTTTAGAGGTGAAAGGAGTAGGATGAAAATGCATTTGCAGGAAAGGGAAAAGAATGATAGGGTTGAAGGTACAAGACTTTTATATTAGGAGGAAAGATTATTACATATATCATGTATATATCATACTAGGGTAAATACATTAAATAATGGGCCCTTATAAGAATGGGTCTCACATTAATTATTATACTACTAGTTAGTAGGAAATTAATTCTTCAAGAATAAATACATTGGGCCATTATAAAGAAAATGCTCTTACTTATAGAAATTGTAAGGATCCAATTTAAATAAATCCCATTACAAAAATTAAAGCAAGAATTGGGCCTTTAGAATAAATAATTAATTCCGGAATAAGAAATATTTATATATATATATATATATATATATATATATATATATATATATCAATTGGAAATATTAAGCCCAATTAAATCAAATATATTACCCGGTAAGAACAATTACCGGTCTCAAGGCTTGAACAAAATTACGGGGTGTTACAAGTGTCACCACTTTGAATGAAATTAAACATGGGGCAAATTAATAAAAAATTGAGTTAAAAATTCCAAATATTCCCATAATTTTGAATTGATTTGCCAATCCTCTGATCTTTTCCAAATAATTGTGACACAAGACTCAGAAATATAAAAGATTCCTATTCTAAAATTTGAGACATTACATTCTCTGTCTTATTCAAACCACAACGAACTCCACACAATTAAATTATATATAGTTTCTTGTACGTACGTGTTACATGAAATCGAATTTGATTATCATCAGTAGTCAATTGCAGCAACACCATCTGTGATCTCATGCATGATCAATAGATCCATCTTCATCGATCAGCTATTAACCACTCTACAATTAGCCCGAATCTCTCCAGCGTTACCTGTCAAGACACTGATTTGGCCCATCTTCACCATTGCAGCGGCAAATTTAAGCCCCCAGGAAATGGGGCTAACAGCATTCTGTTTGACTTCGTTGGCCGTGGATGGATCTGTAAGTAGAGTTTGGTCTGAAGTGAACAGGCCTCGGTTGCCTAATATGTTGGTATAGTAGCTAACATCGGTGATTGCTGGAGAGAAAGGGTCCATTGGCACCACTAGGTTTGCGTTGCTACTGCCCTGAGGACACCGTTGTTTTAGTTGAGCTGCGTATTGGGGATCCAGGGTCGGGTCTTGCGGCGTGGTTGAGTTGAAACTGTAAAGCCGGTTACTGAAAGACGTGCAATGTGAACGCCCGATGGTGTGCGCGCCTGTGAGTCAGTGTTAGATTAGATATGTTCAGCATATACATAATTAGAATCAAGCGCTTACTAATATATATGTAAAAAATTATAGTTAGTAGGGAAGGACTTGAACCATGACTTGACTCTTATATGTTTCTACTAGTAGGGTTTTTGAAAGAAATATATTCAATTGAGTAGAATTGAATGTGTCTCATATATCTTTCTAGATCAGAAAAACAAAATTCATAGATAAATAAGTAAAAATTAGGTTGATTGTATCCAATTTTTTTGCAGCAATATTATAGTTCATCATGGGTAGGGACACTATTGCTGAGATAATCACTTGTATATGAAATGCTGGTATGGATCGAAAAAGAGTAGTTCGAAGCCAAAAGTTTTAGCTAGTAGCGAAAGACTTAAACCCATTACCTTACCAGTTGTTAGGACCACTACGCCAAAAGCTATAGTCAATGGCGAAGGACTTAAACTCATTACCAGGCTCTAATACTACTTGTTAGATCCACTAAGCCAAATTAATAGCGAAGACGCAACTTTATTTTTTTATAAACCGCCATCATATTTTTGAGAGGCAAGATGTTGGATTTGGTTCTTCACTGCCTTCCGCCTAACAATCTCCTAACCACTGGCGGAGCCAGTACGGGGGCAGTGGGGGCAGCTGCCCCCACTCACCCCACCCCCACCCCATATATAGCCCTTGTATGTATATATGTATATATAGTACCTCTTTAGATATAAGTATAAATAAATAAATACATATAAACAATCGATTGGTTGGTGGAGTCGGTTGGTCTGTGATTTCCCTAAGAAAAGGGCAAAGGTTCGATTCCTGTTAGCCTTAACTTTTGTTCTTGTAGTCAAAGCTTTTTTTAAAATTTAATAATGGATTTCATATATTGTTATGAATATTTTTATAAAGTTTTGATGTGTTATATTTTTTGTTCATATCCAACAACATTTATGTCTATATTCCTTTTAAATGCTTCATTTTTTGCCCCCACTGAAAATTTTTTCTGGCTCCGCCACTGCTCCTAACCATCAATGGAATTGGCCCTTTACCGGCCTCCGCCGACATATAAAACTAACATATATGAAACTTTATTAATTTGTTTGGCTGGCTTACCTGAGAGTGTAACCATTTCTTCTTGTGTGAATCCCTTGTTAGAAAAGAGGTTAGTAAGCTGTGGCACGTTAAATGAAGGTGGTGGCAAATTGTTAGGTATCTCAGAAGCTAAAGAAACACGCCCATCTCTTCTTCCTGCCGGAACGTCATAGCCAATTCCTCCGGTCTGCAGTTTTCCAATTGCAAGCATTAAGCATATATACACAAATATATATGTGTGTGTGTGTGTTTTTATGGATACACACACTAAATATATATTCATAAAAAAAACACGCGCGCGCGCACACATATATGTATATATATATATATATATATATATATATGAACTCAAATGCTGTCCTTAACAACGTGCGGCTGGTGTAGCCACACCATTAAGTATACAAAAATGCACCAATAGCTTTAGAAAACGCACAACAATGAAATGCACCAATACACCACAAAACGCACTATTAGGTATGCATCATTACAAAATGCACTATTAGGTACGCATAAACGCACCACTAAGTGTTCGGAAGCGCACCATTAAGTATGGCGTTTTTGTGTGTGGTCCATTGTACGTGCTTTTCATTGTTATGCGTTTCCTAACACTATTGGTGTGTTTCTACATACCTAATGGTGCGGCCACACCAGCCGCATATTAGCCTTGCCACACTAAAACTTAGCCCATATATATATTAAAATTAAGTTCAAATAAGAATATATTTCTGTTAACATATGACATTGTGTACGATTGTGCACCGCTTACTTGATCTTGTGGTTTATATACGTGTGTGTAGATAGTACGTAAGTCTTACCATCTCTACACTATCCCTGGCTGCAAAAGCCAAAATATCAGCACACGACACAACTCCTTTACACAAAGATTCCAGCCTAGCTTTTGCACTGTCAATAACCTCAAATCCTCTCAAGCTTGGATTATTCGCTGGAGAATCCTTCTCCGCCGTGTTTGATGCAGTGGAATCTATAAGCACTGAGCCATCACACCCCTGCCACCCATGCAACATATATATACATATTATTCTATAACTCCAAACTAACAATAATTTCTTTCAATTAAGCTAGCTAGATAGCTAATTAAGGGAATTAGTGACCCACTAACTACGTACCCTGACAAAGCAGTCGTGGAAATGCATCCTCACAAGCCCGGCAGCCACTCCTCTATCGCGAATAAACGCTTTCTGGACCTCATCTTTCACAATCAACTCAGCCCTCCCACACGTGTCACTGTAAAACCCAACTTGCAGTTCAGCTTTTAACACAATCAACTGACATGCAAGCAGGGCTAAGGTACTACAACAACTTAGCATTCTTATTCTTGATGAACTCATCTTTGTTAGTTTTTTTCTTAGCTTTCTCCAAGTATACTCAAAGTATATATAGAATGAGCTTGAGTGTTAGCTCTTCTACTAACTATATATATATATACATTGATCATCACTCAATTCAATTATTCGTACATTATTAAAAAATGGATATGGTTTAGAGTGGCCCCTCAGCTCCTATGTATATCTCTCCTTCATACGTAAACGTGTTGTTGGTGGTGTCTGATGAGGCAAATAGCTGTAACGTACAAATGGTCTCTCATGCAGAATAGTATGTATATCGTACCATTTGTTTGTAGAGTTAAGTGAGCAAAAAGTTGAGGTGGGTTCGAGCCTAGCTAAGGTTTGTTGTGTTTGTATACGATCGCAAATTATATTGTGGACCATGACCATACTGCAGTTCTGTTGAACAGATAGTACATGTTGAAAAGATACTACAGTTATGTTTGAAAGGAAACTGCAGTTGCCTGTTGAAAAGATACTACAGTTATGTTTGAAAGGAAACTGCAGTTGCGCCGAACAGAGACCGTTCATCCGTTCAATACAACTGCAGTATCCTTTCAACACAACTGCATTATCCTTTCAACACAACTGCAGTATCCTTTCAACACAACTGCAGTATCAGTTCAACACAACTGCAGTTCCAGACGGATGGCACCGCCTCTGATCTGTTCCGCGCAACTGTAGTATCCGTTCAACACAACTGCAGTATCAGTTCAACACAACTACAATATCACCCATGATCCATGGTCCACAGTGCATTGTGGACCATGGTCCACGGTATAACGACTGGTATACGATAGGATCAATAATTCTGTTGTTGTTAATGTATTGGTTGTGTGACAGGCGGGATTCTACGCTGAAGTAAGGGATTTAATTATTTGGAAGCTAACAAGTGATTGGATTTAGATCCACAAATCATGTACATTATTGTTGACTTTCTTGCATGAGAATACAAAGGTAGTAGTTACTGATTGATAGCTTTGCTGCCTGCGGTTTGAAAACGAGAGAAGACGATGTCTTGTTCGTATTATATTAAGGCAAAAACTTTCTGAGACCGTCTCACGCTGAAACGGGTTGAATCGAGTTCAGATAAAAATGTAATATTTATACGCACAAATGTCATACTTATATGCTCAAATGTAATACTAATCAGGAATAAATTTTTTATATTCTTGATTAGTATTATATTTGAGCATATAAGTATGACATTTGCAGATATAAGTATTACATTTGTATGTTGTTCCGACCCGACTTGACCCTTCTCACGAATAAGGATTCGTGAGACGGTCTTACACAAGTGTGACCCTTATATTAATTACCTAAAAGAGAGAGAAGAAGTTGCCCTGGCTAGCAATTATGTTACTGGTCAGGGGCAAGTCCAACACCATGTGACTAAGGGGTTGTTGGACGCAGGCCGGTAAAGAGCAAAGGTTAGAAGCATATTTCTCGAAAATGTAATAACGGTCTATAATTAAGGAAATAAAATTATGAATTCACTACTAAATATAACTTTTGGTATAGTCGTGAGCGCTTTATCCTACAAACTACATATAGTGCAGGCCAATAACATGCTGCTTGTAGCATTTGATTCAACAGGTAAAAAATTATGCAAAGTTTGATTTATTTCTGGTTTGAGAAAGTTTGTAGTAGACCAGATAAGGTTTAAAAAACACACAAGCAGGATGGGCAAACCCATCAAATGAAACAAACTAATCTATCCCATCTAGCTAGTTAGTGGCTGACGGAGGGAAAGATCAATGCCGGGTCCCTTACCCCGTATCGTTGAAATTTTTTAAAATATTTTTTAGTTATTTATTTTTTGAATTTGACATTCGGAAATTTTATATTACAACTTACTTTTTTTTTGTTACAACTTGCTTCCAAATATGTAACTACTAATATTAAAATTTGATATTACATATTTAAGACTATTAAATTGCCGATATGAATTTTGATTTTGCTTTAACTTTCGGCTTACTTGCTTACATGAATGATTTTTGAATTTTGATTTTGATTTTGAATTTTGATTTTCCTTATAGTTGACTTGCTTACAATGGGAAAAGGTGCAAATAAGCCCCTAAACATTACGTGAAAAGTCAATTAGGACCACGAACTTTTTAAAAGTGCAATTGACACATGAACCCACCATTTTGAGTCGTCTAACCCCATTACCGGTTACCACTCCGATAGGTGTCGGTAATTGCCTCCGTGACTCAATGAATTCCCTTTTTCTTTACGAAAAAATTTGAGAATTATTATAAAAATTAAAAAACTTGTGATTTGAGTGACATAAATTTGTGTAACTTTAAATAAGATATCACAAGTTTGATCTTACATCCTCCAAACATTTAAAACAAAACAAAATAAATACTCCTTTGAGCTCTTCATTTATAGTCATAACTCCATTTAAACCCTAGACCATATAAAATGGATAAACTACTTTACCTTACCTAGAGTTTTATTGGGAGCAGAGTTTACTAGCTTTGTATTTCTATCAAACTTATATTTCCTCTATATTTAAAAAAGGTCATCTAAATAAAATTATAAGGCAAAATCTTGTGTGAGACCGTCTCACCATGAGACAGGTCGGGTCGGGTCGGGTCGGGTCAAGATGCAAATGTAACACTTATATATACAAATGTCATACTTATATACTCAAATGCAATACTAATCAGGAATAAAATTTTTGTTACTTCTAAGGGTAAATGTAATACTTTTAAGGGAAAGTACAATACTTTTACATTTCGATTTAAAAGTATTACATTTATCCTCAAAAGTATTATATTTGCCCTTATAAGTAATGGGTACTTAAACGTTTTATGTTATGAATTAATGGAATAGCTACGTTTACCTTCAAAAAAAAAAGTAATGGGTACTTGTCAACATTACTTATTATGAAAAATGCATTACTTTTTTTCTTATTATAAGTAACAAAAATTGTATTCTTGATTAGTGTTATATTTGAGCATATAAGTATAACATTTGCACATATAAGTATGACATTTGCATGGTGCTTCGACCCGACCCGACACGTCTCACGAATAAGGATCCGTGAGACAGTCTCACACAAGTGTGATCCAAATTATAATTGTTTTCGGTACGTACAACTTGAGGGTTAGTTAAGCATTAAACATTTGACGTACTAATTTAAAGTCAAAAGCGGGTGTCACTTGACAAAAAAAATAAAAAGTTAAATGTTAATTTTTATTTTGCTTATCATAAGTAAAAATTTTAACTGTATGGAAACTTTTTTTCAAATTCCAATTTAAAAATAAATTTTAATTTCGTAATGATGTTATGAATATTATTGAAATTATTGGAGGTCACAATTTTTGTTGATCATTTAAACATAATTAATAATGAGAATAATTTTTAATCCACAGATGATAATAAGATGGAATTAATATATGCACTTGCACAATTATAACCATAATTTTTTTTATGAGAACATCCGCTGCCACTATATATATATATATATATGAAATAATTTCAGGTGCGGTCGTGCTCTCCCGTGCGATCGTGCGGTCACACACCACTCAATGTTACGAAATACACTACTCAATGTTAAGAAACACACCACAATGAACCACAATGAAACACACCACAATGTTAAGAAACACACCACATTGCATATTTGTGTGGTGTATGTTTCTTAACATTGAGTGGTGTATTTCGTAACATTGAGTGGTGTGAACCGCACGGCCGCACGGGAGAGCACGGTCGCACATGATCATGACTCTATATATATATATATATATATATATATATATAAAGCAGCTCAAATGCGGCGGTGAGCTCTCATGCAGTTGTGCGGCTGCATCTGTGTCGTCTGATTGGACTAATTTATGGTGACAATTGCAATTCGTGTGTATTAAGTGGGGGTATTATGGTAATTTTAGTATCTATATTACGTGAATTGAAATGGTGCATTTTAGTACATGGTGTGGTGTGTTTTAATACATGATGTGGTGCGTTTTATTACGTATTTTGGTACATTAACTGTGTTGTGGAATGGTGTGCTTTAATCCATCCGTTGGTGCATTTTCATACGCAGAATGGTGTGTAACTGTGTTGTGGAATGATGTGTTTTAATCCGTCCTCTAGTGCATTTTAATACGTAGAATGGTGTGTATTTTAACACATATTTTCTAATAAGTGTAATAGAGCATGTATATAATCTGGGATGTAGATTTTCAATAAGTAGAATTGTGCATTTTAACACATGTTGTGATGCATTTTAATACGTAGAATGGTGCATATTTTAGCACATGTTTCCTAATATGTGTAAATAGTGCATGTTTATAATCTGACATGAGGCACGTTGTGGTGCATTTTAATACGTAGAATGTTGTGTTTTATTAAGTATGTTGATGAATTTTAAGTGAATAGGTGCATATGGTGTGTTTTATATGTCATCTAGTGCAATTTAGTATGTAGAATGGTGTGTATTTTATCACATATATATTGCGCGTTGATTTGATGACTTGCTGTCATCTAATGGCTGCAAAATAGCCACACAGACACACCAAAGGAGCAGGCCACACTTGAACTCAATTCTATATATAGTAGAGTTCGGGTGCGGCCGCGCCTTAACGTTCGGTCAATGCAACCGCACCACTATGTATACAAATATACACCACTCAATGTTAGAAAATGCACAACACAAATATGCACCATGAGGTACGCATCACGTTAAAGAAGCCACTCGGTATGCAAATATACACCACACAGTGTTCGAAAACGCACAATTAGGGACATGGGAGTTATGGTGCATTATTTTGGGTGTGTTGTGTGTTTTTTGGTGCTTTTGTGTATTTTCGTTGTTGTGCATTTTCTAACATTGAGTGGTGTATAACCGACCGCACAAGAAGGCAGGCCACAATTGAGCATATATATATATATATATATATATATATATATATATATATATATTCCTATTGTCCTTTCCCATTGGGTTTTTCTATTGTGGTTTTTAACGAGGCATGAGTAAGATATAGTAATGTCAATGGAGGAAGTTGCAAATAAATACTTAAATAGACGAACCCCGAAATCCTGAAGATTATGCCTTGAAGGCTTATGGTTGTACACTTTTTCCCTTAACTAAGTTTTTCCCATGGGGTTTTCTTAAGGTTTTTAATGAGGTAATCAGTACAATATATAAGTTTACAAATATCATGTACTCTTTTCTTCAACTAGATTTTTCCCACGTGATTTTCGTAGTGAATTTTTTAACGAGGCATGAATATATTTTTATAAATTTTCTTGTCTAGGTTTTTCTCACCCGGTTTTCCTAACAAGTTTTAAACAAGGCATGATTATGGTAAAATAATGTCCAGGGGAGTGTTATAAATATATATATATTAAGTGGACATTATTAGTGTAACGGATAGAACGATCTGTTATTAATCTATTCATTATTGTACTCATTATTATATTTGTATTATGTTTTTTTGGTAAATATTACATTTGTATTATGTATATATATGTTGTATACCATTTGTAACAATTGTAAGTAAGAGGTTGATCTAATGAAATCTTGGCTCTCGTTGTCTCTACTTTTTATATGTACTCTCTCGCAATTCACCATTTAGGAGCTAACATGCCTCTCTCGCAATTCACCATTTAGGAGCTACATGCCAACGGATATAACTAATCAATTACAGCAATTGGTATATTTTCTATTTTCAATTTGTATGATCCATGATTGATTGGTTTGCTTTCCATTTTCATTTGTATCTTGGCTTAACATTATCCCAGCCAATGTACCCTTTCTAATCTATGTGGGGGGAATTATTATGATTATTATTATTATTATTTAATGTCGAGTGTATTGCAAGAGGAGAGAGAATTAGCTAAATGAGAAGAACTCAAACCTTTAAGACAAAGGTGCAAAAATTGTCGAAAAGGACGGTTGCAGCACACCTTTTGATATTTTTTATTTTTATTATTTCTTTTAATAATATTTTATTATTATATTTATAATATAATATTATGTGGGACCCATTTTTTAAAGTGAAAGAGATTTGCAGGATGTAGAATAAATAGTGGAGAAAGGATAGCCTTAGTGGCTTATCAAAAGGCAGTGCCGATTTTTAGATTTTTGTGGCCCCGAGGAAAATGTGCACAAGACCAGACAAGATTTGAATCTCTGATCTCAAGTATGAATTACAATAAGCTTACATTTTTACCATTTCTCCATTTAAAATCTTTTACTCTTTATACTGGTAAAACCAGTAGGAACCACATCTGAATCTTGTTCCCCTTCCACAAATGTTGAGTTGGAATTTCCATCCCGACATTTCAAGATATTATATCTGGCCATGATAGAACCCTCAATGTCATGAATATCAGGGGTGGTGCAAGAAACAGATGAGCTCTGGACACTTGTTTTCCGCACAAAGCTTCCATCAGGTACAACTGGTACATGCTTGAACCTTGAACTCTTTTCTGCTGCAGCTACATTTTCTGAAGCATAAGAGGCATAGACACCTATCAGTGAGATACACAAACTTGATATGGACTAATGAGCTGCCCTTACCATTTGCCCTGGTGGAATTTTGCAACTCCATAGCAATCTTCATATGATCAAAACGAGCCTTATAACTGACGGAACACAATTTTGCTTCAGCCTCAAGCCATAGGTTCTTAAAGAGATGAGCTTGTGATTTCATTTCTCCATCGAAGTGAAAATTTTCATTTAGGACCTTCACAATAGCCTGCAAGCCAAATTCACAACATTGAAATGCCCTACAAATAAATGAGAAACAATTCTCCATTCTATCCCAGCCCCCAGAATTGATGATTGGTTCCCAGCACTAGGACTTAAATCATACCTGGGCCACATTATCCTCTTCTGAAATGTTTAGAGTATTGCTTGAGGGGAAAAGTTTAAAATTCTCAGTTTTCTCACCACAGTGGTTCTTTGCTTCATGAATGTTCTGATTACCAGGCTGATCATGTAAGCATCTAGCAGCTTCATTCTTTAACTGAGGTATGCCAAAGCCAGTATCCTGAAAAAAGGAATAAATTAGCACAATCACTAAATGTAAACAAAAAAATGCAGAAATAAAATAGGCAAGCAATCCATATAAATAAAATCAACATCCAACAATCACAGAAAATATCAATGACAAATTGAGACCACAGGTAAGATCATCTGTAAAAGTCCAAACCTGAGTCAATCTCATTTTGAGAGCATGCTATTATTATGAAAGTTGAAATTCAGAAATTAGAACTAGAACTAGAACAGTACAAAATAGATGCACATGTATATAAGTTTTTGTTAATCAAGGCACACAATGGGTTAACCAGCTCCTAATGTTATTTAAGTGCCATGACTAGAGATACAGTTCAAAAGATCCTCAACCCTTCAGACTCATTTAAAAGACATACCATATGGAAACCTTCCTCAATTTTATCCACCATGTTTTGCACAGGTAACACCTTGTCATGGGTTGCATTCATCATTCCACTCTTAGGGATACAAGCACTGAGGTTACTGATCGCATATTTTAAGGCCTGATGATCTTGCTCCCTCAGTGTACATGCATCAGTTGAACAATGAAATTGAAGCAACTCTGAGAGGTTATGTATAGCCATAACCAGTGTTTGAACATCCATTTTTGGATTTGATAACCTTCCATACGTCTGATTATGTTCAGAATCTTCCTGAGAACTTGGTGAGTGTAGAACTTTCTCTGCAGCATGAAGAGCAACGGTGCAACCTTCTGAGGCATCATTGATGTTGAGCACAGCATCAACACTATCTCCAAAACTGAGTTTCCCGGAGTTACTTAGGTCAAGAGAAATTTGAACACCTTTGCTGCTGCTAAGAGTTTGGAGATCCAGTTCTGCTTTTCCAGCATCAGATGACAGATGTTCTTTAGTAGTGTAATTTTCAATTGCAGGACTCTTAGAAGGAATTGCCATAACATTTACAGCAGATTCATTCTCATTGTGCACATTGCTTTCACATAATAAATGAGAAGTGGCATTTGTAGATACATCAAGAGGAAACTGATGATTCCCTTGGGGTGGAGGTGCAGCTTCATCTTCAAAAGGAGAAGTGCGAGATGCCGGAGCTCCTTTCCAGCAAGGTGAATCAACATTTGGATTATGATGATCTAAACCATCTGAATAACTCTCAGTGTACCGAACAGCTTGGATACTATTGCTAGCCAAAGAAATATCATCCAAGACTTTTGTAAAAGTAACCTGTGGTCCAGAGCTTGATTCAATGGTTTGTTTAAAGGCATCATTAGCAGAGGACTGGCATGGCAGGTTTTCCTTTAAAGACCATGAAACATTGCAGATGCTACGATCATCATCTTTGTGCAGATTAAGTTGATTACAGTTCAAATAAACACCTTTTTCTGTTGAATTTGCTGGCTGGAAAAGTCCTCCCTTCAAGGGATCATGGCTACCCAATCCATCAATTTGACTTGCTGCAAATTTTCCACCATCTCCAGTTTTGTGAGAACTGCCTTTTCTTATTGAGGAAATATTGCCTGCAGTTGGTGGCCTAATGACCACGGTAGTTGAGGATTTAGGTGCTGGTACATTATCACATTTGTAGGAATCAGGTGGCTGGATGCATTTTTCATAAGGATTGTAAGGTTTCTTATAGTTCCTGAAATCCTTAGACGATTCCATTGATTGGCCAACTGAATGCAATTCAGAAGATGTTGAAAACATAGAAGGGTAGAAGCCTAGCTCTTGAACAAGATATGACTTGTCTGTCACATGTCCCATCTTCAGAAATCCGTCATGTGTTTCCCTTTCAGTAAAATTCCCACAAAAAGTGCCAGAATTATCTTGATTTTTGTTTCCACAGTGAAGGGAATGAACTCCTACATGATTACAAAATCAGTAAGTTTATAGTAAAATACCTGTAAGAAGCATATATACAATAGTTATTCATGTAAGAATTCTTTCTGTAACCTACACCATTTTTTATAAAGTAAAACCAAATTCCTATAAATACTAGATATCACATCTACGGAAAATGAGCAATTGTTGGGATGAAAGCACTGGATGAATTTCATAAGGCTAACCAAAATTCAAGATTATAAATATAGACAGTCCAAAGAGAAAGAGCATTCAAGCACAACCAAGAACCCATCTCTTGTACAAATAGTTAGAAAAAAATGGGGCCATGGGGGAAGACCATTGCAGTCGATTTTACCTAGAAGATACTAAGTTACATCAAATAATGATATGCATATGCTAGTCAATCTCAAAAACTGTGAAACAGCCAAAGGCGCCAGAAACAGGCTAATTTGGGTACATAACTAGATAAATTGCTCAACTCCTTACAACCAAACAAAGTAAAGGAAAACTAGATACCTTGGTTCATAGAATTTATGAAAAGATTTGAACAACCAGCAAAGGCACCAGAAATAGGCTCATTTGGGTACATAACTAGATAAATTGCTCAACTCATTACAACCAAACATAGTAAAGGAAAAATAGATACCTTGGTTCATAGAATTTTTAAAAAGATTTGAACAACCAGCAAAGGCACCAAAAATAGGCTCATTTGGGTACATAACTAGATAAATTGCTCAACTCATTACAACCAAACATAGTAAAGGAAAACTAGATACCTTGGTTCATAGAATTTTTTAAAAGATTTGAACAACCAGCAGTTGCATTCTCGAGAGATAAATTTCCACTAACTTCCATCTTTTTCCCCTGCATCTGATCAGTGAGTCCATTCCAAACACCAGTTGAATGTGGTGCAGAGTATTGCAAACCGGCCAAACTCTGTGTATAATCAACTTGAGATGATACATTCCCCGGTACAACACTAGAAGTAGGCAACAAATCAGGATGAGGTTCATTTATGGCCAACAAGGGGGTATTTTCACCAACCACGGGAGATGTATAAGGAGGATAATAAGGCCTGCCTTCAGATACATATGAAAATGCATCAATCAGAGGATTAGCCTCCAGGGTTTGAGTGGACCAATAGGGACTACTGGGTTTCACAGACTGTGGAACCGAGTTTTCTTCAGCTAAAGGCACGGAAGTAGTCCTCATAGAATCAGCACCGAGTTCAGGTTTTGGTAAGAAGCCTGGGCTAGAAGCAGAGGGGTTGGCGTATTGCCAAGACTGGCTAAAGAGCAGATTATAAGACGAGTCATTTAAAGGCAAGGGCGGGTTGGAATTGGGTTTTGAATGATTGAAGCGATCAACAGTAAAGGGAGGTGCCAAAGGCGATAAATTGGACGACGATGAAGAAGATGATCCTCCACTACCCAAAACCCCCAAGCCAAACATCATCTCTGACCGAACAAAACACAATTCCTCCGACTGATCGAACCCCTAATTCACATCGGAATTTCAGCTAGAAAAAGTTATCAATAAACACAAAAAAAAAAAAAAAAAACTGAAACATTTGTTAACAAAATCATGAAATACTCCGTAATTAACTAAAATATAAAATTGTTAGATTTCATAGCATTCTAAAATAATAACCAGGCCTATAATCAACAGTTAAAAAGAAGATTATGATTGAGATTAAATAGGGATTCAAAGGATTGTATGGATAAGGAAGCGTACCTACCAGTGACGAAGAGAGGTAGAGTATGAGTTTTTCTCTGTCTCTCTGACTTCCTCTCTCTCTCTCTATCTCCCTCTCTCTTTCTCTCTCTTTCTTTCCTTCAAACTTGAAGGCGTAGACTTGGAAATTACAAAGCACATTCATCATCCTTTTCCTGGGTTTTGTTGAATACTTCTGAAATCTCAATGTTACCCCTAAACTATGAATGATTTGCTATTTGACCCCACAACTCCACAAACAAGCCTAACTGCCAAAGCAAGAAGTACATATACGACTTACCATTTACCAATTTAAATAAACCAAGGTTAAGGATAACATCAAGCAATACAATATAACCCAGCGGGGTAGCTCAAGTGGCAAATGAGCTTTCTTTGTGGGGAGGAATTTCGGGAGAACCTGGGTTCAATTCCCACAAGTGACGATTCCCCCTGGGCCAGCCGGACCGTTAAACGGACGGAGAGAAAGACCCTGTAAATTTACCAAAAAAAATCAAGCAATACAATATGGAAATTTTTTTTCTATATAATAAAATAAAAAATTTTAGGACTACTATTTGTATTGATATTGACTACCTTAGGAATATTTTTATTAAACCTTTACGTTGTTCAAATTTCAATTTATACAAATTGCAAATTTCAATTTTAGTCCTCGTCTATTATTATATTATCGAATGTAGTTATGTTCTTTTAATTTTGTCACATTAGATTTTTTACTTTCATTTACTTTCCACATTTAGTTCGTTTTTTTTAAAAAAAAAAATCATTTCACCATTTAATAAAGATATATAACATATAATTTCGTCATTGAAGTCTCTTTCACCAACATGTCATTTCGCTCGCTCTCTTGTAATATCTTTTAATTTAATAATGAAATTTCAAATTAGTCATATTTATTAAATTGTGGAATAATAAAATTTAAAATGATGACTAAATGTGTAAAGCAAGTGAAAGCCAAGAATTTAATGTGATAAAATTAAAAAAGCAGTAAATATGACAATATCACAATAATCAATGACTAAAAGTAAAATTTACTCTTATAAAAATAAACATTTTACTACCTCCCAAAAATAATAATGTTTTGTTGGTTGTGTGTGTGTATATATTGATTTGAATGATGAATAAAAGATGATCGATGATTTTCTATGTATTTCTATCTTTACTATACTGCAATTGAAACTATATAAAACTGTTCAAGTAAGGATTCGTTCCGCAGTGAATAATGAATGAATGTATGCATTGTGGTTAAGGTGAAGAGCAAAGAAAAGAAACGAAACAGAGAAAAATAAGAGCTATATATATATATATATATATATATATTTATTAATTAATTTATTTATTTATTAAGTTGCTTCTTCTTCACAGCGCAGTAATAGTACTCTTGTTAATGAGATTAAATTCTTCTTCTTCATAGCGCAGTAGTAGTCATATTTGTATAAATGTGTATTAGCGCACCTTACACTTCTAGACTACGCACCTTAAATTGTTATTTCGCGCACCTTAAAGAGTAAATCTACGCACCTTTAAGGCGTTGGCAGTCGAAACTTTTTTCTTTATGTTAAAAGTCATTTAATACACAAATCAACGCACCTTAAGGCTTAAAACCGTGCACCTTATCAAATAAAATCACACACCGTAAAATTTTATTTAACGCACCCAAAAACTTTGGCAGTTGAAGTTTAATAAAACGCACCTTGAGGTTTAAAACAACTCACCTAAGTCTTTGGTAGTGTTAATTCTCAACTTTTTCCTGAAATATAGTTTAGACTGATTTTAATGATCTTTAGCTTTAAAACAACGCACCTTAAGGCATGACAGTAGTAATTTTACTTTAACTCACGTTAAGGTTATAACAACACACCTTCATGTTTCAAAAAACGCACCTTAAGGTTTAAAACAACGCACCTAAGGCTTGACAGTGTTAATTCTCAACTTTTCCATGAATCGTAGGTTAGATTGATTTTTAATGCATAAACCAACGCACCTTTAGCTCTAAATTAACGCACCTTAGGGCTTGACAATAGTAATTTTCAACTTGCATCTGCAATGCAATTTAATTTTACTTTAACTCACCTTAAGGGTTATAACAACGCACCTTCAGGTTTCAAAAACGCACCTTAAGGTTTAAAATAATGCACTTAAGGCTTGACAGTGTTAATTCTCAACTTTTCTGTGAATCGTAGGTTAGATTGATTTTTAATGCATAAACCAACGCACCTTTAGCTTTAAAACAACGCACCTTAAATAATTAAACATCGCACTTTAAGGCAAATTGTTAAGCGAAGGTATTGAATATACAAATTAATGAATGTTAAGCATTAAAATCAAGCACCTTAAGTAGAAAAACTACGCACCTTAAGGTTTACAAGCACTCACC
The DNA here is from genome assembly GCA_003576665.1 of Ipomoea trifida. Taxonomy (NCBI): domain Eukaryota; kingdom Viridiplantae; phylum Streptophyta; class Magnoliopsida; order Solanales; family Convolvulaceae; genus Ipomoea; species Ipomoea trifida. The sequence continues at coordinate 23,152,179 of CP025646.1, forward strand.
TAAGAGTGAAAGTGACATATTTTATAACAGTGTACACATAATCCTTTATGCCTTTTTTTTTTTTACCTTTTTTCCACCTTAAGTGGGCAATTCCTAATGCCATGATGATCTCCTCTAACCCCACAAGTATTGCACTTCCTTCCTTGTTCCTTTTCCATTGCCAACTCCTTGTCTCCTTTGATACGTTTGCCACTGCCTTTGTTCTTTGCATGCTTTGGTGGAAGTATATTAATATCTGAGATCTCTGTTGACCCACAAAAGGATTCTTTAACAACTTTTCTGCTATGCTAAGGTGATAACTTCTCTTTTCCTAACATTAACGACTGTTTTTTATTCATCAATCACATGTGAAAATGCAGTCAATTGATCCATGTTTGATTCTGCAAGGTTGATACAATAGTGTATATAGACCCACAATTTGTTCAACAACACTTTTTTTCATCCTTGGATCCACTTTGATCACAAATGACACCATCAATTTCAAAGGTAGACTTTAAAGATGCATTCTTAGTCCATCGATTAACCACATACCTCAAAGGTATCTTTTCGAGGTTTAAGTCCTTAAAGACCACAAAAATGTGCCTACATAGCAGTCTAACCATCTCAAACATTTTGCAACTACATGTAGCATCTTCTTCATTCACATTGTGCACCACACTAAATGTTATATTTCCTGCATCCTTAATCTCATAGTGTAGTAATCCAGCTTCTTCTCTAACACTCAACACCCTACAAGTGAAACAGGAGGTACATATCTCAACCTGAACTTGATAGAAAATAGTAATTGTATAGACAATTGAAGCATGTTGTTCCGATCCCAAGGGTGTCTTCAACTCTGGAATGTATCCTTCATTGTCACTAATGTTTTTTTCATTAATGTGACGTTGTGAATCTAAAGCACCGTCAAAGTTCATCAAAAATTCAACTAGACTAGACTAAGGGCTGGTAAAATGACTAAATGTATAGTTCTCACTTTCTGAACACGATGTAGTCCTAAAACCACCCATAAAAACATTTCTAAAATAGGCTGGGATCATAATAGTTTCTTACCTCAAACATATGCATAAACCAATTATGATCAACTAAGTCAAACTCTTCCATGAGCTGCTTCCATTACGTCTCAAAATCAACATATTCCAAATAAGAAGTCCACACAATGGAGTACAATTTGTTCCTAAACACCTCATTCTTTCTCAACGTAGGACCAACCTTTTCCCCGACTTTGCACATAATGTACACATGCAATAACGATGCCTAGTTTGCTTAAAAATTCTTGGAATTGCCACTTTCATTGCCGGGTCCTGATCAATAACAATTACCCTTGGTTCAAAACCCATTGCCTTTTCGAGATTTTCAAATAGCCAAACATATGACTTTATGTCTTCTTTCAGCAACAGTCCAGCAACAAATGTGATACATTTCTTATAGTTATCAACTCATGTGAATGGTGCAAAAACCATACTATACCTACAAGCCAAAGAAGATATCACAGTTTTCAAGTGTTAAAAATACGCACCTAAAGTAGTAAGTTAACTCACCTTAAGCTTTAAATTCGCGCACCTATGGCTTGGCAGTTGTAATTCAAATTGATGCACTTTAAGTTGGAAATTAAAGTATGTGTTCATTTAAACCTTAAGGTGCGTGATCTTAGTGTTTAAGGTGCGTGATTTCAAGCCCTCAGTGAGAATGTCTAAACCTTAAGGTGCGTAAAGTTACACCTTAAGGTGAGTTAATTCGAATATTGAATGCCTTCAAAAGAGTTTTGACCTCAAAGCTTCAAGTGCGTGCATTGGAATCTAAATGTGCATTGTTATAGTGCTTAAGGTGTGTAGTTTTAGTGATTAAGGTGCATTTATTTAAGCATTAAGGTGAGATAATTATTGAAACATATAGAAGCTATTAAAAAGAATAAAGACTTGGATGAATACCTGTTGGTTGAATATGTGACATCAAAGGAGACAACATCTCCAAATACAGCATAATTCTTTTTTGAGATTGGATCGGCCCAAAATAACCTACACAGCTGCTCATCTTCATAAATATCATAGTCAAAAGCAAATGTGGGACATAACTCCTGTTTCCTAAAAAGATTATGCATGATCATTTGTGTATTAGCACCTAATATGAAAGCTCTTATATCCCTTCTAACATTCTTAAAGTCAACACTTGTTGCCCCAATTTCATATTAATTTCCCACGGTTTTTGTTTTAATACAAGTTGAAGCATTTTGTTGGCCCAATATTTGCTTTGACACAATCTGCGATAAATTTCTAATGTGCAACACTAATGTTTCTATTACCCATTTATGAACTATTTTGCAAGAACCGAAGACATGCTATGATTATGTTTTTCTTCAAATGTCTTAATCGTGTATCCAACACTTCCCATGTCTACTATACTAATAAGAGCCAAAGAGAGTTAGGCCTAAAATGGGTAGAAAAAATGGCGGTAATCAAATGGATGGTTCAGATGAATTATTTAATCAAATAGATGGCTAAGATAATTCAAATTAATATTATTCATAGAGATTACCTAATTTAACCTTACTTTTATGATTTTCCGTTAAGTTTTCCGTTAAATATTATCTTCTCTGTTAATACTAGTATTTTCGCCCATGCGTTGCACGGAATGGATTTGCTATAACATTTTAAGAATATTTGTATCGATATACAATTATATAAATTATAACATCAAATATTGTATAGCACAATTGATGAAATTTGTTNTCTATGCTACCAATAATAACCGAATTGCAAATAACACACAACAAACAAAAAGGAAGAGAACAAATAGTAAAGATGAATTGAAGACAATGACAATGTTACTCAAAAGAGAATTAAGAACACTTTAAAAGATTCAAATTAAAAGTAGTACGGAGTATTTATTTAGACTATCATTTTTAGACCAAATATTTAGACTATCGATTTTACAACGTTGCAAACATTTATTTTAGGAATAATTATAATGAATTTTCTATATTATCTTAGATTCATATACATCCTTTGAGTTAGATATTTAAATAAAAAAATTCGACATTCAATTACCCATGTATAAAGTTCTCATATATAATCTTGCATTGATATACTTTTAAATATTTATTTAGATATAAACATTGGGCATTAACCTATTCGCGCTATGCGCGTATAAAACTAGTACTTAAATACAATCCTATCTTTGCAACCAGTTCTGTTTGAAACTCTTATCTTCTTTGGAATGGAAGAACCTTCTCCTGCATTTGCATTTGATTTGTAATTAGAATGTTGAGCACCTGAATTCTTAAACCCTTCTCTACTACAAACGATATGCTTTATAGTTCCATCCCGTGATTTTACTACAAAACTAGACCTCGTGTCAAACTTTATAGTTATCATTCCAACTTTTGCAGCATAGTTTTTGTAAAATTCAATGGCAGCTTCCAATGTTGTAAAAGACATTCCAACTAATGGTTTGATCTCATCTTCACAGTGCGGAGTCCAGTACTGTGTCATTCCAGGAGATATTGTCAAAGTACAAGCATCGCTTTTGTTACTACGACTCAAACTGAGGTTGTTTCCAAATTGCAAGTTATTGGGAACTGTAACATATAAAAAACATGTTATAGGTGCTTGCTATTAAACCTTAAGGTGCGTGGATTTAGAGGCTTAAAGTGCGTTAATTAAACTATCCACTGCCTGACAGTTCAAAGTGTGAAGATTTTCAAATGGAAAGTTTTAAGTGCGTAGGTTTAAAGCTTAAGGTGCGTGAAGTAACATCTTAAGGAGTGCAGTTGTAATGCTTGAGGTGCGAAGTTAAGGTGCATAGTTTTTTCTGTTTAAGGTGTGTGCCTTTTAATCCTTAAGGTGCGTAAAAGTTAATGTGTACACTGCCAAGCTTTCAGTGCGTATACTTAAACCTTTAGGTGCATTAACGGACTTCTTAAGGTGCGTCTATTTAAGTCTTTAGGTGCGCCAAAGTAACATTAATTGAATTTAAGGTGCATAGATGAAGTGTACAAGGTGTGCACTTTTTATCCTTAAAGTGTGTGTATTTAAAACCTTAGGTGTGTATATATACTGAACCTTAAGTTGTGTATATGAACTGCTCAATGTGCATATTATTCGTCATTTGAAACCCTAAGGTGCATGTTTTTAATCTTTATATTGAAAAAGCGATAGAAATTGAGTGAAGCGGAAAATACCTTGATCGAATTCTTCCATTGTTGAACATTGTTGTTGTTCTTCAATTGTATACCTTGTCTTGATTAGCGATTAAACGATGAAGAGGGTATATTTTATAGGCAATAATCGAGATTTGAGATCGATTGAGATTAGGAATCCATGGAGAATTTAGAAAATAGAGACGCGTAGAGATAAAGTGGGAAGATGTTAAAACAAAAGGACAAAAAAAACCCTTACATAGCCATTCGCGTTAAATTTTCAGACTACATTATATTTGTTAGATTTACATTAATCTGAGGCTTAGATTTAACCCCATTTTTTACAAGAGCTATGCTTTGCATGGGAACCCCTCCATATATATATACACACACATACATATGTGTGTGTGTGTGTGTACTTCAGCTCAAATGCAATCGCGCCTTAACATACGGTCGATGCGACTACTTAAAAAAGGCACCAATAATGTTAACAAAGGCATCAATAGTGTTTGGAAAATGCTTAATAATGAAATGCACAAATACACCACAAAACGCACAACACACCAAAAAAAAAAGTATCATACCTTCCCACACCTAATTATGCGTTTCTGAACATTATGTGGTGCGTTTATGCATATCTAATGGTGCGCTTTTTGTGATGCATACCTAATTGTGCGTTTTTTGGTGTATTTGTGCATTTTTTTGTTGTGCATTTCCTAACACTATTGGTACATATTTGTATAACTATTGGTGCAGCCGCACTAACCGCATGTTACGGTGCGACCACGCCCGAATTAAGGTATATATTTTTGTAGTACTATTGACTCCGTTACAATGTAGTATGTGATCATACACATATACATATTAATTTCCATGCATGAGGTTGTGTATAATTTGTTCCATGAAGAGTTATGCATACTACGAGAACTCGAGAAGTAATAATTCCACAAGCTTCCGTAGAGTTAGCAAAATAACTTATCATCGAGAAAATGCATTAATGAGAAGTTATTTTACTCTCAGGAATTAGCCTTCCGGGATCAACTTCTTGGAATCATCTTTCCAAGATCAACTTCTCAGAACAACTTCTCAATTCCAACTGTATGTATGACCGTAGAGTGAATTAACCCTTCTAACTTTTTGGTCTTTACTTTGCAGTTCTAACTCTCCGATTCTTATTCTAAGACAATCAAATTATTTACTCATTTATCATTCAGAGCATGGAACTAATAGGTATGATGTTTACTCTATGAATTCCCTAAAATTAGTTCAATGATGTTAAAGTTAGCCACCCAATAACACAACCAATCCAAAATGATAAAACTAAATGATAAATCTTAACCCGATTAACACAATAAAACATGAATCGTTACAAAACTTTCACAATAATTTCATCAAGTTCCTAAAACAAATAAAATCGATTTAACATTCTCCTAATCCAATGAAATCAGTAGCATGGCATTTTCTCTTAGCAAATTAAATCAAGAACCTAGTATGTACTCTAATTATAAAACTGGAGTTGTTGCCCAAAAATTAACCGAAGTTTTCCAATTAATTCTTTGATGCTAACTGGAACCTGCTGACGCCAAATGAATTCGCAATTGTTGATGAACGTAGATCCAATCACCGAGAACAGAACCAAACGCCACGGAACGAAAATCAAATCAACGTCGCTTCCTATAGAAATTATTCAGTGAAGAGTGTTGCTACTTCATTAGTAATTATATGAATCTCTATTTATATTGTTTACTACTCAACAAACTCTAATTGAATCTTCAAATTTTTTCTATTTTTGCACAACTATCTTGCAAAATCCTCCCTGATCCAAAGCTTTCACGCACATGAGTTAATTTGTAGCAACCAACTAGATCAAGTCCTTTGTTAAATCACTTCTGTGTTGCTACTTTTAAAGCTTCACACAAGCCTATAACCAATAAAGTAAACAAAAATGTCAGATTACATAGATGAACAAAAGAATTTAATCCTTTAAGATAGGGTTAAGAAATATTATTAGGACTAAAGTGATACTTTAATCCCTTTAGCCAAATAATTATTAAAACCAAGCACAAACTCGATTATTTGAAGTAAATTATTACTTATAACCTACTTAAATAACATGTACTTCAATGTATGTTTCATCCCCTGCTGCAATATTAACTAGAATGGTATTTCCCAATTAATATAATATCATTATAAACATCTAGATCTTTCAAAGATAACTTGAAGTTTGAAAACTTTTGTGGTTAACGATCAGATAAGAGGCATTAGTTGTTTCGAATTTATAACTTCAACTAAGAAGTTTTAGACTTCATACTATTACAACTTTTTACACATTCTTCTCTAAGATTTACACATAGCATATTAGCTAGTATGCTAAATCAGTAAACACCATGACAAACTTGAGCACAAGTTTTGCAAGAGATATAAGGATATATCAGAGGAGGAAGAAAAAGAATATTGAGCTTGAATAAATATATATCAATATCGTTATTACAACTTTTGTTCCACATCCCATAAATTTATAAAGAGCAAAAGGTAAAACTCGTGTCCTATATTTAATTTTCTTATTCATAAACAGATTGGCAGAAAAACATCATTCATTTGTGCCACATAATGGAACACCAACCAAAATTGAAAATCCCGATCTTTTAAATAATTACATTTAGGGTCTAAATCAACTTATAAACATTCCATCAAACTCCAAACTACCACCCACAACCTAAACATTTTAAATTAGTTAAGCAATATGCAAAGAAATTAGAGAAAATTCAAATGTTCAAAGTAATCAAATAATTTCAATGTTTTAGATACCTTCAAGCATAGAGAAATTAGTACAAATTGAATATGTTATACCAAAATTCGTGCAGCGATTCTTCATAAAAAAGCAACGCAAAGTGCAAAGCTGCCCAACATCTAGGTTTCATGTCTTCTACACATTCAGCGCAAACCTTCATAGTTTCTCCAGCGGTTAGATACTAAATAGTAGGAAAAACAAAAATGATTAGTATAGCAATTTTTGTGTAAAAATAGAATCATAAAAATTTAAAATCTTTGCCTTAATAATACACCTCATCAAAATGTGATGTCATATTTCTTAGAGATCGGAACAAGTGTAATGCCTCAAAAACATGTTTGTTCCCCTCTTTATTGTTCGCTTGAAACCAGTTATGTAATAAAGCATTCGCTTTATTGTCATCATACCAATATGACTGATTTGTAATACATGCACAAACCTTGGTAAGCAAATGTGATCTAAAACCCTATAATATTGAGGCCGCAAAACACTTCTAGACTTAATGTTCAGGATATAAACCACATTAATCCTCCTAAATAATAAGTCAAGTTTTAATACAAAGTTAAATAGTAACCCTTTTTTTTCTCTCCCAAATAGAAAATATGGAGCATCTACACTTGAACATAATAATAATAATAATAATAATAATAATAATAATAATAATAATAATAATAATAATAATAATAATAATAATAATAATAATAATAACTATAGTCAAACATTTTAACAAATAAATAAATTAATAAGGATTTTGATTACTTACTCATCACGTGAAAACGCACAATTTTAATACTTTCAACTAATAATATCAAATCATGCGAACTATGAAGTCGATTCGCATGAACATTCAACCACTTTACAATAATTTTTGTTGCATCACTCAAACATCAAAGACGATTATCTACATCTCCTGTTGTTGGCGTTTTTATCACAGGCATTCCTATCTTCAATTGAATGCAATTACTTTTTTTCCATCACAAAGATATCAAAGCATATGATATCAGAGCATATAATTTCATAATTTGCATTAATTTCACAACCTTGAATAGTAACCCCTTTTTTCTATTCTAAATAGAAAATATGGTGCATCTACGGTATTTCCATTAAATCATACATAAAAATAATAATAATAATAATAATAATAATAATAATAATAATAATAATAATAATAATAATAATAATAATGATGATGATGATAATTAAAATTTAAGTCAAACATTTAAAAATAAATAAATAAGGATTTTGGTTACTAACTCAACACGGGAAAATGTTTTCTTAAGCACAATTTTCATACTTTCAACTAATAATGTCAAATCATACCATTATCTATATCTTTTGTTGGAGTCTTTATCACAAACATTCATATCATCAATGGAATGCAATTATTGTTGGAGGAAGAAGATAATAGTGAGGGCATTAAGGTCCTTTCGTATTATTTGTTTGTTGCTGTAACCGTTTCTTCCCTTTCCTTCCTCTTTATATACTCTGTATAAGTTTAGCTTCTGTAAGCATTCAATGATATCAATACAATTTACCATTTCCAGTTTAGCTCCTCCATCTTGATCTGTTTACTGTCTTCCAATTCCGATATGGTATCAGAGCTCGCCGGTGAGGGAGCTGTGCCGCCGCAGCTTCCGACACCGGCGAGACGACTCCTGGAGATCGCAAAGCTACGCGATCGTCTCTGTCAACCAATCCGCAGAAGGTTCTTACTCCGCAGAGGAGTAACAACACTGAAGTCCGCTAGCTGCGTTCGATTCCTTGCTTCCTTCGATTTGCGGAGGAGCTTCAACTTTGCCGAGAGGTTCCTGCAGAGGCGCGTTGGCGCTGCCGTCGGCGGTGGAGGTGGTTTGGCGATCGTCGATGCCTCAAAGCCGGTTTCTCTCCGTGCAATTGTCTCGTTCATTTTGTTGTTCCTACAAATAAACAAAAGTTTGAGCACAGTGCTCTTCAAATCAAATCAACCAACCTCATGGAGCAGATCTGTGAGGTATTCGAGCAAAGTGCTCATCAATCCACTGTATGCAGGTGTTAATCGAAATTTCTGGAGCAGATCCGCGAAAAGAACGAGCGCAGAGTTCGTCAATCCTTCATCAGTGGCCATCATCGTTGTTCCTGGAGCAGATCCATGGAAAGCGCGAGTGCAGAACTCGTTAGTCTTCAATCGATGGCATGGCATTAATTCATGGAGCAGATTCGTGAAGCCTTTGAGCGCAATGCTCGCTAATCCTCTGTTTGTAGGTTCCCGGAGCAGATCCGCGGAAAGCACAATGAGCGCAGAGCTCATCTATATACAACAGAGAAGAAGAGAATGGAAAGTGAAACGAAGCAAGGATGTGTCTGAATTGAATGACAATGATGTCGTTTCATTTAACTCTACTTTAGAATATGCCGCTGAATCGAAGTTAGCGGAAAACATAGCATTTGGTGAGGAGGTGTCTAAGCCAGAATCTGCCATCAATCTCTCAACGAAACAAACAGCAAAGGAATTAGGAAGAGATCGAATAGAACGATCGGCGAGATCCATGATGAAGCGTTGGAGTACATGGAGCAGTTCCATGATAGATCTCCGTTGTTATCGGTTTATGATGTTCATCGATTTCACCGAGTATTGGTTGAGATGCCAGGTTCGAGGTCACGAAGACGATGTTCGTGGTGTATGCTTATGTGGTAGTATTGATATTGCGGCTTCTGGTAGCAAGGAGTTTCCAGTGAGTGTAGTAAAGAGAGAGGATACACATGAAGTGATATGCGTTGCAAGTAAGCTTGTCCGCAGGAGAAGAACTGCTGCTACTGAGAAAGAAGATGCAGTATGTCCAGAAAGTTTGAATTATGTGGCTGATACATTGCAAAATGCTCAAATAAGTGAATTTGAAATATCTCAGGATGATGCTTCCAATACATGGCATGTTGTGGGATCAGGCCTGCAGCGTTTTATCCAAAAGACAAACTGGAGATACATAGATTCTGACAGAAGATTTCAAAATGTTTCCAGCATTGCATTGGATAGCTCAGATGTGTCAACTTTTGTTGATTGTACATTAAGTCAATGGAGGAAAACAGATTGAAGTTCTGGAAGCTTGATCTATAAGCTTGGAGGAATTGACAAATTGAGAGATTTGAGAATGAAGCTGACAAGATGGATGCCAAGATATCCATAAGGTTCCATAGTTTTTTTTAGAGTACTACCAAGCTCTTGAAGCTTCTGCAAACTTTGTTTTTTTTTTTTTTTTCCTTTAATGAACTGATTTCATTGATGCTAGAAGACCTTGTGGTTTAGTGGCATTTGGTGTCTCAGTTAACACTCCCACATGGATGATGGGAGTGGGTTCGAGTCTCAATGGAGGCAACTGATTTCGTTGATGCTAGAAGCAGAACACTCACTTTCACTGCTAAGAAGCATCTTGTCTCCCTCACTTTCACTCTAAGCTGGGCATACAAACTTGCATGCTCCAGCTTACCGGGGGGTGTTGGAGGAAGAAGATAATAGTGAGGGCATTAAGGTCCTTTCGTATTATTTGTTTGCTGCTGTAACCGTTTCTTCCCTTTCCTTCCTCTTTATATACTCTGTATAAGTTTAGCTTCTGTAAGCATTCAATGATATCAATACAATTTACCATTTCCAGTTTAGCTCCTCCATCTTGATCTGTTTACTGTCTTCCAATTCCGATAATTACTTCTTTCCACCACAAAGATACAGAGCATATAATTTCACAATTTGCATTAATTTCATAACCTTGAATACTAACCTTTTTTTTTCTTTTTCAAATAAAAAATAGGGTGCATCTGCAGTGTTTCGATTGAATCATACATAATAATAATAATAATAATAATAATAATAATAATAATAATAATAATAATAATAATAATAATAATAATAATGACAATTAAACTTTAATTCAAACATTAAATAAATAAATAAGGATTTTAATCACTCTATAATCTTATGAATTGGATACCTATGAATATTCAACCACTTTTCAATAATTTTTGCTGCATCACCAAAACATCGAAGAACATTACCTACCTATTTTTTTTTGGGTTATTATCACAACAATTGTTGTCTTCAATTAAACGAAATTACTTCTTTTCACCACAAAGATATCAAATGCTCTTACGCCAAAATCCCCCTCTTAAGTATTAAGTCAAGTTTTAATACAAAGTTAAATAGTAACCCTGTTTTCTTTTGCAAATAAAAATATGGTGCATCTGCAGTATTTCCATTTAATCATGCTGAAAATAATAATAATAATAATAATAATTAAAATTTAAATTTAATTCAAACATTTAAAAATAAATAAATAAATAAGGATTTTGATTATACACTCATAACGCGAAAACAAGCACAATTTTCATATTTTTAACTAATAATGTCAAATCATATGAACTATGAAGTCGACAACCATGAATATTCAACCACTTTTCAATAATTGTTGCTGCATCACCCAAACATCAAAGAAGAGTATCTACATCTCTTTTTGTTAGGTTTTTATCACATGCATTCCTATCATCAATTGAATACAATTACGTCTTTCCACCACAAAGATAGTCAGAGCATCTGATATCAAAGCATATAATTTTTACAATTTGAATTAATTTCACAATCTTGAAAAGTAATCCTTTTCTTTTTCTTTTTCTTTTTTTTTTCAAATAGAAAATAGGTGCATCTGCAGTATTTCCATTGAATCATACTTGAAAAATAATAATAATAATAACAACAATTAAACTTTAAGTCAAACATTTAAAATAAATGAATAAATAAATAAGGATTTTGATAACTATTTCTAGCTTGACATTTTCCTCTCCCTACGGGCTACTAGGGTTTTCTCTCCTTCCCTATCTTTTTAGGGTTCACTATTTTCTTGATCAATCTTTCAACTTTCTTGGCTTTGATTTAGAGTTTTCTTGCCGTTATATTGTTGGTCGAGACCTATACACCACACGAGTTTTCATGTAGTATTGCCAATGTTTGCTTGGAAATGGAAGAAAATGAGTTGTTTTCTCTGGAATGGTGTAGAATATATCCGATTATTGAGGTTATCAATTTGGAAAGAGTACACAATGTATAACAATCCAAATTATAAGAGAAATCTGCAAAGAGAAAAAGAAAGGCACCGGTTATTGAAGACAACATTCCTAATATGGCTGCAAAAACCTTGGAAAGAATCAATGAAACAAACTTCCAAGTGGCACTTGAAAGATCATTAGTAGATACACATCATCGTCTAGGTGAACACCCTCTCAATCTAGCTAATGATTTTCTTGATGTTATTGTGGAGAGTAACAACATGGATACGGTTGATATGAATATTATCCATACATCTGCAAATATTGGTGATTCTGTTCACAACTGATGTGGCCGAATGACAAACAAAGGATTTTGAAGAAAATCTTATTGATGTCAATATAGAAGAAAATGTTGTTGAGGAAGAGGGAATGAATGTGGAGGAAAATATATCTAATGAAGGCTTAGTTGATGTTGGCCGAGAGACTGATTTAAATCAGGCTGATGAAATTGAGGATGAAAATGCTGACAAAAGTGCCGAAAGTGAGAATGATATTAATGAGGCAATTATTGAACAACCAGTAGAGGTTGTGGCACAAGTAAAAGAAGAGGCTGATACACATACATGAGAAGAAGTTGGAGAAAAAGTTGAAGAATAAAGAGAAGCTGAAACTGGGGGATATTGATGTGGTTATCAATTATGCAGAGAATATTCCACATTTGGAGATTGCAGCTGCTGCTCATGACTCACCACTTGAAGCAAAACTTATTTCTGAGCAACATATCCTCTCAGATCATGTTATGGAGGATATTGATAATTATCATGACGAACACAATGTTGTTGAAGGAGAACACGACATTATTGAAGCTAGTAGCTCCCCAAATTCTGATGAAAACTTGTAGATGGTTGAAGCACCAGTTGTGGTCGAGCGCACCAAAGCATTTCAAAGCTCTCTTGGTAGATTTAATTGGCTACCAAGAAACCGGCCACAAGAGAAATGAGGATGATATCCTTGCATCCTTATTTGTGAGAGTAAATGAGGCACAAGAAACCATCTGTCAAAAGATTGGTTCCACGTTGCAAGATCAAGGTGACTTGTCTATTGATCATTATGTACACACCAGGGACAATTTGCACAAGTTGCCCGATCACCAATGAGTCCTTCATGCAAAAATTGACAAAGCTTAATCTCGGTTGAAGAATAGCTTGACATATATTCTTATGGATCTTGTAAAAAGTATGAAGGAAGAAAGAATATTGTCTGTGCAAATGCATCAAGAGAGACATGTGAAGCAAGTTCAAATTATGCAAGTTTAAGAAACCCAAATCAACCGGTTGGAGATTGAGCTTACACACATGTCAGATACTTTGCTGCATCTTCAGTCTATTTCAAACCATACTAGCTCTACTATTGACACAGTGCATGTGAATCAAGACTGGGACTCGAGGGCGATTGATTATCTTGTTGATAATGCCAAAAGGGGGGAAGAAACACTCAAACATATTGCTCGAAATATTCCCCACTTTTGACCGCAAGGTGGCAGTGGCAGTAGTGGTCGTTGCGGCGGTGGTCGCGACATTAATATTCAATCCGGGTTCGCTCAATTCAGTAATAAAGGAAGTTCAAGTGGTGGTAGACCATCATTGGATGCATATTTGTAAACAAGACCTCTATTCCAGACAAAGTTTGGACTCTTGATAATGCACCACCTACGATCAAGAAACAACATCCGGCTGATCAACGGATATGGGTGGATGAGCAAAATTGTTTGGAGAAAATCAAGAGGAAGAAAACTGAGATGTGGCATACCTTGAGAAACTCTTCAAATCTTGGTGACTCTCGATTGGGTTATGAAAGAAGTTTTGACGAATGCAAAAATTGGTTTGAAGCCGGTGTACTGCCCGAAAAAAACATTCAAGAAGCATTCGAAAACTACATGAATGGAATGGTTAGAGATGAATCTATTGCATAACTGTTCAAAAATGATTTCTTCAAGTTAAGAGAACATATTAATGGAATGCTAAAGCTTGAAAGGGAAAAGAAAAGAGCAAGGAGGTAATATGATCAACCTGATTTAATCTGATGACTTTGTGTAATATTTTCATGCAGTTTGAATTATTCCTTTTGTTACCTATCTTGGACTTCGAAATATTCATATATATTTCCTTATGATCTTAACTTATTTTTGGTATAAGTTTTTATTACTAGATGAATTATTTTTTTTTTGCAAGTATGTCAAACGCATGTTTTAAAAATAAATTTGACAAAAGTTCTTAATCTCAAATGCGTATATGAAACTTACCTAAAAATAATTCAATTGAGTCTAGAACATTATTTTTTCAAACTCATCATGGCTTTGTCGAAAATAAAAGTGAATAAAAATATTTTTCAAAAAGACTTAAAACAATTTGATTGGGTATAAGTTTTGGCATTACCAAAAGGGGATAAATTGTTAGAAATAAATTGTAATAGATTTTGATATGCCAAAATGTATTGAAAAATATTATATCCCCAAGTTTTATTTTTCAAGTGTCTAACTGAGTCAAAGATCAAAGAAAAATTAAGTATCATCAAAGAAGGAATAATTTTGAAAAATGCATCATCACTTTGGAAGAAAATATTTTGGGAGATGACAAAGTCACAAAAGAATTGGAGAATATTTTGAAGCATGAAGGAAGGAATAACAATGATATAAATTAGAGAAGATTATGGTATTGCAATCTACTTGAGGATCACGAAAAGGATTACATCAAGAAGTATATTTCATTAACCAATAAATTCGTACAAGTGAAGTGGTTAAGAGCTTAATCTCACTATTACAAGTCTTAGGATCAAATCTCATTGTCAACGAGTCAAATTTGGGTGGGTAATAGTATAGATTTGAATTTCTAGTCATACTAATAGGGCGACGATTTTGCCTCGACTCTGATTTTTGCTAGACTACTACGAAGACGATTTTAATCCCAGTAGCTTACGATAGGAAGTGTATTTGATAATCCCAGTAAATGCGATGCAATATATTTCCGTCGTTATATTGATTCAAACGACGATTTCGACGCTGATTTTCGCTAGACTACTACGAAGACGATTTGATATGATAATCCCAGTAAATAGCTTCCAGTAAATTAAAAGTGGAGGGAAGTGTAAATAGCAAAGGGGAAAACGTTTTTATTTATCCGTCGCTATTCCGTAGCAAATAACATTATTTAATCAGCCTGCCAAAAATCTGTCGCCAATCCGTCTCAATTTTATGCATGAAAATTTACCGCTAAAATTAGCTACGGATACAAACGTTTTCCGTCGTTACTTACTGTCGCAAATCCGTTGCTAACTTTTAATTTTTTGAAAATAAGTAAATCCGCCGCTAAACCGTCGCTATTCCGTCGTTAAATTAGCAACGAAATGAATCCGTCGTTATTTCCACGTTTTTTGTAGTGTTGGAGAGCAAACCATAAATCTACCGTACAATACTTCGCTACCGGCCGCTGCAATTTATACCTAAGGGAAGAAAATTGCAAATTGCATTTTATTTTAATAAAATAGTTAGGTACGCTATTAAGATAACAAATTTGCTTACAATTAACACTGGGATTAGCTGGACTAAATGCTAGTGCACAAATAGCTATTTCTAAAAACGACTGAGCATTATCAAACAACCTATTTAGTTGGAGCAACGATGCTTGTGTATTATTCTAGTTAGGTACGTTATTAAGATAACAAATTTGCTTACAATTAACACTAAGATTAGCAAAAGCATTGTCAACAAGTTGGACAACAACATCAGCATAAGAACACACAAATGCCTTTTCTTTATACACAAACGCATCATTTGTAAATTAAAATTTAAAATCGCTAGTTTGTAGTTCAAATACCTGTCGACTGCCCGCCTTGTGTAGAACCCATAGTTAAAATCGCTTGTTTGTCTAGCCTTCAACGGGAGTGGATGCCTACTTCATGCGTAACAAGACCCATCCATTTTGATACCCAGATTATATGCGAATTGTATGGGTTCGATGTTAGGGCTCGTAGTTAGGGTCCGCAGTTATGGAATGAATTTGGAATTTCTGATTTCAACAATTATCCCAATTACTTATTGAAGGCTTTATGGAAAAAGTCCAAAATATCGCCGATTTTGATGCCTTAGATGGTCGCTACTAACGGAAGGATGGTAGCATGTTACTTTCGCAACTCGGAGGATCACTGATAGTAATTACGGAAGTTAGGGACTATTGATGGCGAAACCACTAAACTCGAGGGACCTTAAATGGTATTTACTCTTTTACAATATTACACAAATCTTAATAATATAGGACTATTTTGGGTAGAAAGTTAAAATAGAGGATTTGTTTTTTATTAATAATATATAGATAGATTACGTTGCAGGGAAGTATATGTACAGTTATATTACGATTAGTAATTTTAATCTAAAATTGTATTACGAATAAAAAAGTAGAAATGAATATATTGTATTAGAAATTGTATTAACATATTTTAATGTACAATCGTAGTACGAATATGATTTGTATTACCATATTTTACAATATTAGGTAAACCTTAATAGTGTACGAGTATTTTGGACGGGAAGTTAATATAGAGAATTTTGTTTTTATTAATAGTATATATTATAGATTACGTTGCACAGAAGCATATGTACTGTATTATTAAAATTAGTAATTTTAATCTAAAATTGTATTACGAATAGGAAAGTTAAAAAAAATATATTTTATTAGGAATTCTATTACCAAATTTTAATTTATAATTCTATTATAAATAGGAATTGTATTATCATATTTTACAATATTACGTAAACCTTAATAGTATAGGAGTGTTTTGGGCGGGAATTTCCTTAATAGTATAGGAGTGTTTTGGGCGGGAATTTAAAATGGATGATTTTGTTTTTATTAATAAATATAGATAGATAGAAGTATAGATAGATTACGCTGCAAGAAATTATATGTACAATTATATTAGGATTAGTAATTTTAATCTAAAATTATATTACGAATAAATAATTAGAAATTTTTTTTTTTTGAAACCAGAAAAAAAATATATTTTATTAGAAATTGTATTAATATATATCTGTTTTTTCCATTAAGTTTTTTTTTTTTTTGTACATTATACTATAGAAATTGTACTTTACACAAACATACCCTATCATTATAAATATCTAAAATCTAAATAAATTTAAAATTTTAATATAAAATATTATTAGTGGGCAATTATTTTTTTTGCCGCGCGCATCAGAAAAACTAGTTTCTAAATCTAAATATAAGTTGCAATATTTGAGTCATTCGCTCGTCGCCGTCTTCCCACCATCGTCACCAAAAAACCAACACCGCAGCAACGACGAATTAGAAGTGAAAAACACCTAAAATTGTCTCTAACTTAGCAGCCCTTCTCCTCTCACCATGGCGACAACTTCCGATGCTATGGCCGTTAAGTCTCTCAACAAGTGCTCCGGCCGCCGCCGCTTTGTTGTAAGGATTTTAGTGTGTATTCTGTGTGTTTAATTGTTTAAGTTGGGACTGAAGCTAATTGGCTTCAATCGTTTTACATTGCAGTTCAAGAATTTTTCGCAGCGAATTCAGGACATTGACATTGATGTATATCGGAGTCTTGATCCTCTGAAAACTGAGCCTTCAGAAGGGTCCTCATTTTTCCGTGACTGTCTTGTGCAATACAGAGTATGTGAGCTTTTATATGTACTAAGTATTGCAACTCTATATTTAAAATTTAAAATTCTAGGGCATCCTTTGACGCTTAGGTCTTCTTGTTAGAGTTTCTGATTAATAATTTCATAAAATTTGATGAGGAAATTGGTCAGTGCATTGAGTTCTATATTGCTGTCATTCAAGTATATTATGCTGCTCTTTTTGTGAAACTTTCACCATTCTCTCTTGAAAAATTACAGGAATTAAATACAGCTGAGGATTTTATCTCGTTTTATGAAGAAATGTTGCCCTTGGTACAAACTCTACCTCAAATTGTTCTTCAGAAGGAATTGATACTCTTAGAACTTCTTTCTAGATTGAACATGAAGGGAAGACTATCTCTTGAGCCCATTTTAAGGTATCTTTGCATTGTGGAAAGTTTGTTGGGAGCTTTATAGTTCTTTTTGGGTGTAATAGCAAGTTTGAAATTTCATCTTACCATTTATTAATTATATTATATATTTCCTGTAGGTTGATTGCAGCATTATCTAGAGATCTGGTGGATGACTTTGTACCGTAAGTTTAAAATCTTACTCGAATTTTATATCTTGGTCATTTTTATTTGTTGCTAAAGGAACATTCTGTCAATTATGAAAGAAATAAATCATGAATAATAAATTGCTGAAGACTTAATCAGAAACTAAATGCGAAGAAAATAACTTATTAACTTTATAACTCTATTAAATCCACAAATTATTTTGAACTTGAGAAATGAGAATTGTATGATGAGCTGCTTGGCCAAATAAGTAAATAACTACTCTATCACAAGGAATATGCATCAGCTCCTTCCTTTAAATATCCAAGCATCACAGCGCTAAAAAATAGACAATGATAGCATAGACTGCATTTCACAAATCACCTCTACACGGTTATTAATGACCTTAAGAGGATTTGAGAATTGGGTATGCCTTTAATTTTGCCTTTCAGTTGCTTATGCACTTATAGGAATTAGGAGATTCTTATCTTGTGGCATTCCTTTAAGGTTGACTCGTTATTTTTTCTACCATCTTATTTTTATTGGTTATTGTACTTCATAGTAATGGATACCACTGCTATCAGTCAACTTTTTGCTTTCTTTGGCTCCTTGATTTCTCTTGTTCTCCTTTCTTTTTTGTTTTGGATTATATCTGTCGGTAATATGAACTTCCAGGCAGCTATTAACCAGATGACTTTAGCTATAAATCCTTATTTCTAGCATTTAAGTTTACAATATTCTTTTGTTTGAACAAATATTGCCACATTAGACACCTAATAGTATCCTTGTTTTTTTATTTAACATTTTCTCATTTACTGTTGTTGCCAGCTTTCTTCAGAGAGTTGCTGATTCTTTGGTGGTTCTTCTAAAAAATGGTGCTGATAGAGAACCAGAAATAATTGAGCAGGTCATGGGATCCTTTTGTTGAGAAATTCCAATTCGTTCTGAAGTTTCTCACTCAAACTGACATTATCCACCTTGATCTTAATTTTGCAGATTTTTACATCATGGTCATACATTATGATGTACCTACAGAAATACCTTACCAAAGACGTAGTTTATGTTCTAAAGTAAGCTATAGTTTGCTGTTTCCTCTTTAAATGCATAATGCTTCTTCTGGCTTTCTTGAGATTTCTGTTCATCTTTTCAAAAAAATTTGTACTATCAAGAATTCAAAGAGTCTTCCCTTTAAAGTTTATAATACTTATTTTTTTACTCCCTTTTGCAATATGTATCTGTGAAGTTATAGGGACAATTATATGTCCTGGGGTCTTTGAAACTGATAGTTAAAGCATCAGAAAGAAATTTGTTCTAGACTTCTAGATCATCATTCTGCTTTCTAGAAGTTCTCAACTAACAATGTAAAATTTTGTTGTTTCCGTTGCCATCTGCTGAGCTATAAATAGTACTTGTATGGTCTCCCCTGAGACTGAATCCCTTAAATTTGGTAAATATGATGCGTCAAGGGTATTGCTTCTTGGTACATGGTAGTGTGCACATGTTTGCATAACTTCCTAGTAGCTGAGGTTGTTCTCCATGCTAATGGCTATGTGAAGCTTAGTTTCATGTATTTTACTTTGCTTTACTTGCATAATGTGCAAATGTGCAATTGTTGATTTCTCTTGAATCTCTTCCAGGGTTACTGTAAAATTGAGGTACTTCCCCAAAGACTATGTGCAAGAATTCATGGCGGAGTCAGTATCATTCTTATTGAGGAACGCATCTGTCAAGCAACTTAAAAAAGGTAAGGACTGTAATTTTTTGTTTCAGTTTTGCACTTAGGTCAATATAGTTTTTCTGAAATAGATGTATATAGCAGACTGCTCTTGCTGTAATAGTTCTTTCTGATGACACATGTAGAAAGTGGTGTATGATTCCATAGAATGTTGTGTTCTAAACTCAACATGCATCTAATGGGCCGGTTTTGCATGAATCTAAATGTTCAGTTTTGCACCTTGGTGTGAATATACTTTTTTTTTTTTTCCTTTCTGTAATAGATGTTGCATTGTAGCAAATTGCTCTTGCTGTACTACTACTTTTTTTTTTTTGGCTGGCTTTCCTTGCTATGCTTTTGATCTCTAATGGTATTACTGTCTTATTCTGGGGAGACAACTTTCTTTCAAAATATGTTACTTTATATGAGAACAAGAATGCTTATAAAACTACATTAGACTTTCAAGAGGAAACAACCATGACAACATTTTGATGTGAAAATTTTCAAATTGTTTGAACTGAAGGCTTGATGTTGTGGGAAGAAAAATCTGGTGAATACAACAATGTTTAAATGTTGTACTGAGATAATGTTAAAGAAGATGAAGTGGGAACTTGCACAACTCTTTAGCCCTATGTGTTGATGTATGAATTGCTTTGGCTGTTTAGAGTCTTGAACATAACCTTGCTGTATTCTATATTCTTAGAGTCTATTTTTGTTCAGACTATAAACTGCGAAATTTATGTGCCTCAGACTTGAGAAGTGATGTTCTCACAAATTTTGTGTGTGTCAATGTAGAACTGACTTCAACTACATACTTAAATGCTTAATTGATTAATTCAATGTCAAAAAAGAAAAAAAGGATGGGTACTCCTGTAGGAAGTACTTTCATGTATGCAACAATGTTTTGATCTTTCTCCTGTGTAGAATTGCAACACTGCAGCCTTAGAGGTTATGATAGTAAGAATTTCTAAAAATATGATAACTGTGGTATTAGGCCTTTTAATGTTGCACTCTTCCTGGTAAAATTTGCACCTCAATTTGTTATGATAACTGTGCTAGGTTGTCTGGATGTAAGTGACACAGGTTTTGTGGCTTTGGTTTGTTGAAGATTGATTTTTAAAAAAAATCTTATTGGGCTTTTGTTTGACTCTGGATTCTATTCCCTTTTAAATAATTTTTTTGATCAAGAGCCATTGTGGTAACAGGGCAGAGTAAGATGTCTCGTCTCTGTTAGAGATGGTAATGTTTTATTCCCCGACAATGCTGTGGATTGCATTCCCTACTCAGATGTGTTTTCAATGTTTTGAGGTCTCTTGACCTACTGTTTGTTTATGTTCCTCTTCTATGCTTATGTCCACTAATATGATGATGGCATATGCTTCCATTTTTAAGCCTGTTTATATCTTCCTCCACCCTCTCTTATTTCTCAACACACACTGCACTATTCTTTGTATGTAATGGAATTTGTTACTGCAAATTACCAGGAATTCAAAACTTAATGATTGAAGTTGTGAAGAAACCATCATTGACAAGAAAGTCTGGAATCAGTTCCTTACTGTGGTATTCCATGAGGGGAACATCATCGAGGTTTCATTCAAGGGCAGATCAAGTATTGCGCCTTCTGCTTGATAACTCCCTATATAGCATCGACGATCATTTTAATGGAGGTGAGTTCTTCTATACCTTGTATTTAACTAACATTGTTTCTCAGCATACACTGCATTCTCTGTTGTCTGCTTTAGGAGTGTGTTTCAGAGAAAATGTAACATAAAACAGCTGTGTATATACTGGTTAGGTATTAATCTTATTCCCTTTTTGTAATTAGTACCATTGTTGCATATTTGCATCCTCCAAACTTTGTTCTTGAAATGAAATGAGCTGCTAAGGACTCTTTCACTTTGTTTAAGCTGTAGAATCAGTTCTGCATATTCATCCATATGGGTTGAGTTGATGATCTGTATGACCCATACTAAATTAACCCCGTGATTGTTTATTAGATTTTGGGGTCATGGTGCTTTTTATAACATGATATATATGGTTACGGAAGGGTTCTCGATATGGTTTGTTGGGGAACAACAATGTATAGAACTGAATTGCCTCTGATGGGTCAAGGTACAAAAAGCTTCTCATCCTTTTACTTGGGGTAAACTTAGCTTGAAAACCAACTAAAGATAGCTGTTTAGGGGCTGTGTGGTTGGTATGGTGACTTCTATAAAACTGTTACCATAACTCACAAACAGTAGCTAGGATCAGTGGAGCAGCTTAGTATATTAGCAACCTAAGGGAAGTGGAAGGAAGAAATCAAAAACCCTTAATCACAGCTGGAGAAAAAACTCTAAGTGGAAATGTAATTATCATAATCTTCAAGTCTGGAAAAGAGAAACCTCTATTATTATTTTTATAGTATTATTGTGTCAATTTGATACTGATTGTGTATTTGACTCAGCTTAGGAAACTACTTAATAAATGGCTTGCAAGAGGCTCAAAGAAACTATTGGGACTAATGACCTTACTAAAAACATTTCAACTAGTGCTCTGCATGCTTCTTATGAATACATAGACCAATACATCCTCAATAATAAAAGATCTGGCCTACAACAATGAACTTTTAATAAAAATTATTAAGGCTCTCCTAATTACAATGGACATATCCCTGTTAACAAAAAAGGTTTCTTGCACAAATAGATATTAATAGACTTTTATTTTGGTTTGAGTAAATTTTATGTCTGAAAATTTTAACTAAGTTTTGAATTGGTCCAAGATATTTAATTGTTTCACACTTTCACTTGTTCTAAAACTGTCAATTATTTGTATGGTAGATTATTTAATCTTGAATTAACAAGTATTACATATTCTAAAACTGTTGGAGTTAAGTATGATGACAATGGCTTGTTCTAGTGTTTGGTTGATTAGTTGATGAGGACTTGACTCTAAGAGAAAAGGTTGAAGGATTTTATTATCTTGGAATTATAGTTGCCCTTAAAAACTGGGATCAGGGCTTTATATATACTGAACCTTAGAGACAATCATATGAATATTCTTGACTTGATTGAATGATGATCACTACCCTTGGTTGGGTTGTTCTCATTGGTTATGAGGGGTGGCAATGTCTTGTGGCAGTGGTAGTGTGAAACCGGTTCTCTTGTTGCAATTTCTACCTGTTCTTCATGCATGGCTTGGACTTTTGGATTGGGCTGACCTGGCCAATATTGCCTCATAAACTTTGGGCCTATCTTGGGTGACCTATGAGTATTAATACCCCACTGAAACTATATTAGAAGTTTGAATACAAAATGCCAATTTTAAAATTATATATATATATATATATATATATATATATATATATATATATATATATAAAGATTAAGAAACTAAGCAAACAATGAAGAATTTGAATATATAATAAACATGATAGGTTCACTGTCAGCAAGTAATTCTATGATTTCTCTCAGCTATTTTTATTTCTGGTTCTGACTTTTCTTTAGTGCATTACCTACTCTACTTCATTTTTGCAGGTCCAGAAACCGTTCTTGAAGTTATCATTGGTGCTTTTCAGAGATTGTGTGAGGAATTGGATGCTAAGCAGCTGGACTTGATGTGGGATTGCTTATTTAAGGAGATAACTAACAGTGTTGCTAATGGTCATTCTATACATCTTTGCCGGCTTTTATCACTGCTCATTTCTACTGTGCAAAAGGAATATGTGGAGAAAATCTCTGGTGGAGTATAAAATGATATTTACTTTATTTTTTATTATTGTCTATTTGTCTACTCTGCTTGTAAGTTGTATCTTGTCTTGGAATGATTTTAAGGTTGTTCACTTTGTACAGATTACCAACCAATGCTAGAAGTGATTAGTTTGCTTGTACAAACTTACATTGTGCCATCATCCACCTTGGAGGCACTGAACCCAGCATCAGAGCTTGTTGATAAAATTTTGTCATTGATGCTTTGTGTTGTTGATGGTCTCCACAAAACTAATAACTTATCAGCTCTCTCCTGCACTTCGTTGCAGTGGGCTCCTGTGTTTGACTTGAGGAATAAAAGGTATTATTTTGATGTTAATAGTTAGTTTTTCTTATTATTATTTCTTTGATAAATGTTTTGTTACAACTTACAAGTTTCTGCTTGTATCACTTTATCTAACAAATTTATCTGTCTTCTGATATTTTATGCATGTGCTGTTTCAGTTTGGCTACATTTGTCAAAGATTTTATATCGAAGGACCCCTCTATTCTCTATTTTTTCAGAGCTAACATTATTAGGTAATGCTCTTCTTACTTTCTTAGATTTGATGTGTGGAGTACAAATGATAAATTTGTATAGTTGCTATTTGTGTAATGTGTACTGATTTCAATTTTTGCAATTGGATTTCAGTGCCTTAAATGATTTACTAGAGATTCCAGAGGATGAGATTATATATTTGCTGCACATTTTTTGTGAGAGGCTACAAGTACAACAGCATAATTTCTTAGATGGAATACCCAATGAGAAAATTTTGAGAATTTGCAGTTTCCTTGATAAAGCTATAAATTTTTGGATTCAGCTAATCAAAGATGCAGTGGACAAGGATTTTTCCTCTGCTGAACTTACAGAGGATAGGTTGGCAGTCCTGTGGGGAACTATTGGCTGCTATCCATACATGATTGATGCCAAACGAAATCCTTCACTGCTTATGGACTTAATATATGCTATAGATGAGCTTTTAACGGTGAAATCGGGTACGGCATTTTATCAAATATCATGTACTTAATTGACCTATCTGGGTAATGCTGTTTTGTTTTGTTTTGACTGTTCCTCTGAAACTCCTACTGAATCACAGGACAGCTTGTGTAATTCTTCCTTCCCTAAACTGTGCATGATGCAGAAGCCTTGGGCTCTGCATATGACCTTAATTAGATTAATTAACCGGTACACAATTGCCTTCAGGGATTGTCTATTAGTACCGTTCTCTCTGATATACCTGTTTCTATGTTGCTGATTTCTTTTAAAGTACCTGGGGACTAGGCTTGTTAGGGTTGCTGGTGGTGTTGACTTTTACTTTATGGAATAATGCACTGGAGGCTCTGAAGCATCTCTGTAAACATACAAAATCTTGTGTGCTTCTTCCTTCCCCAAACTGTGCATGATGTGGGAGCGATGTGCACTGTCTGACCTTTTTCTAATTGGGAAATAATTATCTGTCTCTACAAAATTGTCAAAAGGGTTCTGTCCTTTATTATCATGTTCGGTGGTACTGTATGCGTTGCTGATTCATGGGCAGATTTAGAACAATTAGTTCAACATTATATTATATAGTAATGTAAGTTGTAGATTCTTTTAAATACATTATTTCTAGAAGTTTTGTAGTGATTGTCTTTTTGCTCTCTGATGAATTTCACAGATTTATGTAGAAAAACTTGGCAGTGCTTGATTGGTGCCACTTTGGGTTCTTTTCTTAAAATTCTGGACAATCAAAATGCTGCTTTTCTGGAGTCTGAAGTGAGTAAGCTTTTAGATCTTGCAAGAAGACACAGAATGTGCTCTCAGATATTATCTGCAGTGGCTGATATTTTGGATTCTATTTATGGGTAAGTTTTTTGCATCTATTTATTTATTAACTATTTTATATTTTGTGATAACTGTGTGCATGATTCTGTTCATTGTGCACTACAACACTGAACCAATGGTAACACCATGTAAATTTCTTTCACTTTCTGGCCTTTTTCTCTTTCCTGGAAAAAGAAAATACATTCCACTTTCTTTTGGCTTTACTTTCCTGTGGATGTATCATCTTCTGTCCTTTTGGCTTTACTTTCTTGTAGATATACTATTTTATTTCCTTTTGTTTTAATTTTGTTTAGACAGACCTATCCGCTCTCCTTTTCCATCTGTCTCTTGTTATTCTTGTTTTGTGTCCAAGAAACAGTGTACATGATTTCTGTTTCATGTAGTGAGCTGTGATTCTATTTATACTCTAATTTTTGATAACTATGCTTCCACATACAGAAAACAAGCCAATACTCCTATTAAACGATATCATCCAGAGCTTGCTGCAAGTAAAGTGGTGGGTGCCTTGGATATATTCTCTGAAAATTTGTGCAACTGTGACAAGGAAATCCGCCTATCTACTTTAAGAATCTTGTGCCATTATGAACCTTTATGTGATGGATATTCTACAAATGGACATACTGAGAAGAAAAGAAGAATTGATGATTCCCAGATATGTGCTGTAGATGACCAGCAGAATAATGTATGTACAGTAACATTATATTCTCTTCTTGTAAACTTGTAGCATGCATTTGTTTGGTTGTTACAAGGTGCCTTTTATTCATCAAAATTTTTTTGTTATCAGGTTGTTCAGCTCCTCCTGTCAGTTGAAGAAATGCCCCTTTCAATTGCCACCAGCAGAAAAGCTATTCTGCTTATCTCTAAAATTCATATGAGTCTATCTGCTGCAAGGATAGACGAACACTATATACCTGTGGCTTTGAATGGTGTAATTGGGATCTTCCACAACAGATTTAGCTATTTATGGGGTCCAGCTTTGGACTGCACTTCTGTCCTACTTGGCCAATACTTTGGGATACTTTGGGACGGATTTGTGAAGTACCTTGATTACTGCCTCTCTATCGTTTTGGGTCATGATGATCAAGCTTATAAGAGCAATACCGATTCATTTGGCAAGGATGCTGGTATGTTGCATTCTAAATCTTCAGATTTTGATTTTGTGCTTCTAGTGCCCCATGATCTAGGCATTGAGCTTGATTACAATTTCCCGAATAAGCAATCACTTTATTCTGATTCACGTGCTTGTAAATAATTTCTGATGGTTTTTTTTTCCCTCTGCTATTTAGATCTGATCGGGCTGTTCTGCTCTTATCATTGTTCAATGTCAGATAGTACTCCATCTGCAACAGTTTTATCTTTATTGATTCAATCTTTACAGAGAGTTCCATCTGTTGCTGAATATCGTTCTCGGCAAATAATACCTTTATTCTTGAAATTTCTAGGGTACAATGTTGATGATCTTGTGAGGTGATTCCATTTTTATACATATTCTTTTTAGTAAGATGTTATTTATGTGCAATGTTTTTTTTTTTAATTTTTATTTTTAAATAAATATTTCATTTCCTTGATTATCATTCTATTATTTGTTTTTAAATGCAGTGTTGAATCATATAATATACTGAATTGCAAAGTGAAGGAGTGGAAGGAGGTTCTTAAGGAATGGCTAAACTTATTCAAATTAATGAAAAATCCCAAGGCATTTTACCAGAGTCAATTTTTCAAAGATGTCTTACAATATAGGTTGGTAAAATCATAAATTCACATGCATTCACACAATATGTTTTTTTTTTAACATTTTGCATTATTCTTTTGGTCTGAATTTTAAGGATGTTGCAAGTCCTTAGTAACAGTATGTGCCTTTTTCTTGCTGGTGTTACCCAGGCTTCTTGATGAAAATGATGCTGAGTTGCAGACGAAAGTTCTTGATTGCCTGATGAATTGGAAAGATAACTTTTTGCTCCCTTATGATCAGCATCTAAAAAATCTGATCAGTTCAAAGAATTTGAGAGAGGAGCTCACAACTTGGAGCTTGTCAAGGGATTTGAATCTCATCGGCGCACATCATAGACATTTTCTTGTGCCTACTGTCATCCGCATACTGGCTCCAAAAGTGAGGAAGTTAAAATCTCTTGCCTCAAGGAAGGTATAATTAGAAATGTCAATCTTCTTCCATTCCAGTTCATTTTCCAACACAGTGATGACTCTTATTTTTTTTTTTTTTTTTTACCTTCTTATATGTTAGCATGCAAGTGTAAGTCATCGGAAGGCAATTCTTTGCTTTTTAGCTCATCTTGATGTGCAAGAGCTGCCACTCTTCTTTTCCCTATTAGTAAAGCCTCTTGTAAGAAGAGATGCAGGTTTTGATGCGAACATTGAGTCACTCTGGACTAATCCTCAAGCCTTAAATGATGAATATAATTCATTTACTGTCTTTAAGCATTTTACTACAAATATCATCAGCAACATTTCCTGGAAGAAGAGATACAGCTTCCTGCACGTTATTGAGGATACTGTAGCTGTTTTTGATGAAGCACATATTAGCCCGTTTCTTAATCTGTTAATGGAATGCATTTCATATTTGTTGGAAAGCTGTGCATTGACTCTTGGCAACACAGGTAGTAGTCTGATTCTTGCTAATTGTAGCAATGCCACTGAGAGCGAAACTGAGGTAATGCTCAATGCTGCTATCCCTTTATTCAACTGTAAATAGGGAAGTCTTAATTTACAGTGTTTGGTATTTCTATCACAAATATTCAAAGAGAATGACACTTTGTGTGACAGTATTATGTAGGTGAGGAGTGTGATTACTTTACATTAGCTGCTTTGCTGACTTGTTCACCTGCCCTTAGTTTTATCAATTGTTATTAATGAACTGCTTCCAGATTAATATCCCTATTTTATCTTTCACATCTAAGACTTTAGAATTTTAGATAGCCAAGTTCACCAATATCTGATTTAAAAGATACTGTTTGATTGCTTCTAGAATGCGCCTTATTTCACTCCAATATTTCAATGACAATGATGGTTATTGAGCTAGGAAATTTAAGGTGTTAAACATGAACTAATTGATATCTTGGTTTCTGTGCAGACACAAACAGCTATGAAGCAGTCGAAGGAGTTGAGATCTTTGTGCTTGAGGATCATTTCATTTATTCTTAATAAATATGAAAATCATGATTTTAGTTCCAAATTTTGGGATTCCTTTTTTAAGTCAGTGAAACCATTAATTTCTGGTTTCAAGCAGGAAGGTGCCAGTAGTGAGAAACCAAGCTCATTATTTTCTTGCTTTCTTGCAATGAGTAGAAGCTATAAACTTGTACCATTGTTGTATAGAGAGAAGAACCTTGTTCCTGATATTTTTTCTATGTTATCAATCACAACAGCATCCAAAGCTATTGTTTGTTGTGTTCTTAAGTTCATTGAGAACCTTTTGACTCTGGATATTGAACAGTCTGGTGAAGATAACCCTATAAAGAAGTTACTGCTTCCTCACCTTGATGTTCTTGTGTCCAGTTTGCATAATCTTTTTGTGAATGATGGGCCAATAAAAAGGTATGGATTATACATTATAGGAACTCTTTTTAGATGACTGCCTCTCCTGATATATGATTTTCTTGGTGCTTTATGTTTACCTTGGTTGAGTGGTTCTATGTGTGTGTGTTTTGGGTAGAAATAATTAGTTAATATTGGTGTATATATTTCCCCCAAACATGTTTGTGTATGTAATGCACACATACAGGTAACCATGATATAACACTGACAGGATATATCAATTTGGTATACCCTTTTTATTATAAAAATTTGAATTTTCCTCATCCCATTCTTGGAAAAGGAGGAAAACGAACAGTAGAATCATGATTACCTAGAGGATGCAAGTACCTTGATGTGTTCCATTTGTTTGAACTCTGTTTAACTAACTCCTTACTGTACCAGGAAACTCGCCAAATATCCTGGAGAGAATGAGCTGAATGTTTTTAAGCTGTTATCCGTTTATGTAGAGGAACCTTTAGCAGCAAGGAAATTTGTTGATGTTTTGCTTCCACTTTTATCAAAGAAATCTCATGCTTGTGGTGAGTCTCACTGAGTTCAAGTATTTCAGTTTTGATGTTATTTTTTTTGTATTTGCTCTTATTATTTGCATATTTCTGTTGCAGATATTTGTGTGGACACACTGCAGATCATCAAGAATATAGCAAGACCTTTAGGGGATGAAAGCATTGAAAAGATTCTCAAATCGATTTCTCCACTTCTCATTTCTGGTGATCTTGATGTCCGGGGTTCTGTTTGTGATGTTCTTGATGCTCTTGCCAGAAATGATTCATCATTACTTAATTTGGTACATTTCCGCCTTGGAATTTCCTATTGGTGTTATTTTGAGTACTTGTTCTTTGACCCACCTGAGGATTTTAATTCTTTGGTGTACCTAACCCCCTTTAATCACTTCATGCAGGCAAAACTTCTTCGTGAACTGAATGCAACCTCTGCTTCAGAGATGGGTGATCTTGATTATGATACTATTATTTCTGCTTATGCAAAGTTGAATGTAGTTTTCTTCCACAATGCTGAAGAAGAACATGCATTAATTATTTTGTCAAATTCTATACGTGACATGTCATCTGAAGATTTGATTCTCAGGCAGAGTGCATTTAGATTGTTGTCATCATTTGTTGAATATTCTGGTCAAATTCTTGAACAAGAAATGAAACCTGAACAAGGGTGTTCTGGATCCTGGGTTATGTACATAATAAACAACTTTCTCTTAAAGCACATGGGAAATGCAATGAACAAAGAAGGCGCAGCTCAAAAGGTATTTGTTTTATAGTTTTAGCTATAACTTTTAAGTCTTTCATTTCTTTTTGTTGTTTTTTTTTCTCCCCATTGTGCATCTTATTTCTTATTCATGAGTACTTGCAGTGGTTAGAACTTGATGCTTACTTTTAAGGGAGTAATATTTAATACCTGCTAGTTAAGTGGGTGTCCCTATTATCAGGAGTAATGGTTGTTTCTAATATTTTTGTGCTGGTTGTCAGCTATGGATTGGTCTACTGCGTGAAATGGTTTTGAAGCTTCACAAGATGGTGGAATTCAAAACATATACTGTTCTCTGCAGTGAAGATCCAGAACAGGATTTTTTTAACAACATTGTTCACTTACAGGTAGGACCTATATGTTTGTGATTGGATTTTGCATGTAATGTGTAACAAGTGCTCTCTCTCTCTCTGGTATAAGTATCTTTCTTGTTATTTTAAAAAAATTGGAAAACAATTATTGTTTAATCTTTTAAATGTCAGTATGAATATTGATGTTTTCCCCTGTTTTTCATAATCAGAAATGAAATGATTGTTTTTGTTCTGGTTTTTTATTTTTTGGTTGGAAGAACATATCATATGATTTGTTTAAGCTCCATCTCTTGTTGTCATTTTTTTTTTTCTGCAGAGGCACAGAAGGGCAAGGGCTCTATCTCGTTTTGGCAATGTTGTTGGTTCTGGGAGTTTCTCTGAGGTACTGCACCCCCATTTTATACAATTAAATGCTTTCAGTTTGCTTAAACATTTAATTTTCTCTCCTTGATTCTAATATTACACAATAAAACACTATTGCAGGGTGTTATGAATAGAGTTTTTGTGCCACTCCTTTTCAATATGCTATTAGATTTACAAAATGGGAAGGGAGAAAATATTAGAAATGCATGTATAGAAGCTCTTGCATCAATATCTAAATGGATGGACTGGAATGCATACTATGGATTACTTGTCAGATGTTTCCGTGAGATGACTCTGAAACAAGACAAACAAAAAGTGTTAATGCGGCTTATCTGCACCATTCTAGACCAATTCCATTTTTCAGAAGCCAATTTTGTTCATGAAATTGAAGGTTCTATGGAGCATATGTCAGATCCAGACACTAGTAAAAATATATCTGCAGTGTCAAGCACCTTTACTAGCAATGGTGACCTGTCTAAGATTCAGATTTGTCTCAAGAAAGACGTGCTTCCTAAGGTACAGAAATTTTTGATGTCTGATTCTGAAAATGTCAATGTAACTATCAGTTTAGTTGCCCTCAAGGTGCTGAAGTTACTTCCTGGTGACATCATGGAATTGCAACTTCCAAGCATTATACATCATATTTCTAACTTCCTTAAGAATCGTTTAGAAAGTGTCCGAGATGAAGCTAGATCTGCCTTGGCAGCTTGCTTAAAAGAGCTTGGATTGGAATACTTGCAATTTATCATCAAAGTCTTGCGAGGCACTTTGAAAAGAGGTTTTGAATTGCATGTTCTGGGATACACATTGAATTTTATATTGACAAAATTTCTTCAAAATCCCACTAGTCTAAATTTGGATTATTGTCTAGAAGATCTTCTTTCTGTTGCTGAAAGTGATATACTTGGCGATGTGTCAGAAGAGAAAGAGGTAGAGAAGATTGCTTCAAAAATGAAGGAGACTAAAAAGCAGAAGTCCTATGAGACCCTCAAGTTGATTGCCCAAAGCATCACATTCAAAACCCATGCCTTAAAGCTTCTTTTGCCTGTTACTGTGCATCTACAGAAGCAGCTGACTCCAAAAGTGAAAACAAAATTGGAGAACATGTTGAATCATATATCTTCTGGTATACAATGCAATCCATCTGTGAATCAGAAAGAGCTCTTTGTGTTTGCATATGGTCTCATCAAGGATGGCTTAAAGGATGAACATTTTGGCCATGAAGACACACTCATCTCAGATGAAGGCAAACAAAATAAAGATGAAGTGAGGGCTGAAAACACTAATTCAAATAGATTGATCAGTGTTGATCGGCGATATTCTTATCTGATTACAGAATTTGCTGTTCGGATACTGCAGAACTACCTAAGGAACATGGAGCTAGACAAAGAGGATGAGAAGTTGTTATCAATGTTAGACCCTTTTGTCAGGCTATTGGGTGATTGTTTGAGTTCAAAATATGAAAATATCATATTTGCAGCGCTAAAATCCCTATATTCAATAGTCAGGCTGCCTTTGCCAACCCTTAAAAATGAAGCTAACCGGATAAAGAATTCACTGTTGGATATTGCCCAAGGTTCAGTAAATGCCAGTACTCCGTTGATGGAATCATGTATTAAATTGTTAACAGTGCTTCTGCAAAATACCAAAATGACACTTTCTGAAGCACAGCTTCAATCACTTGTCCAATTCCCATTTTTTGTTGATCTTGAAAGAAATCCCTCATTTGTGGCTCTCTCTCTTCTGAAAGCTATAATAAAGAAAAAGTTGGTAGCTCCTGAAATCTATGATGTCGTCAAGGGTGTTGCAGAGTTGATGGTGACCAGTCAAGTTGAATCAATTCGCAGGAAGTGCAGTAAGATTTTTCTACAGTTCTTAGATTGCTATCCAATTTCGGTGAAACGCTTTCAGCAACATCTTGATTCCTTACTTGCAAACCTGAGGCAAGAATCATGACTTACACTTACTACTTTCAAGTTTTGCATGTTTCTCTCTACCTATTGGTTGTTTAATGTGAGCTTAATTCTTAACAGATATGAACATTCAACTGGTAGAGAAGCTGTTCTTGAAATGCTTCGTGCTATCATAGTGAAAATTCCAGACAGAATACAAGAGCAGTCTCAGAGCATTTTTATGCATTTGGTAATATGCTTGGCTAATGACCAAGATAACAAAGTCAGGTCTATGGCTGGTGTTTCCATAAAGCTACTTGCAGAGAACATGAAGAAATTTGGGTCACTTACGTCTATTATTGAATATAGTTTTTCTTGGTATAGAGGTGAGAAACAGCATTTATGGAGTTCTGCAGCACAGGTAAAGACATGTAGCTCTGCCCTTTCTGTTACTTTGTTGTGGCATTTTGTGCATAAGTGTTCTATAGATATTGCATATTTTTGTTGTGTTTGTATTCTGATCAAAGTTCCCATTATTGTTTACACCATGTCCTTGCTTTGTTGTCTTTATATTATAACTTATTAACAATAAAGCTCTCAATGTTGTATCTGAGAAGTTCAACACGTGTTTCATCTATATATGAAAATCAGATTCATTTTCACTGCTGTCGCGTAATATTCTCATCTTTTTTTTTCCCCTCTATCAGAGCATCAATGACAAATTTAATGTATGGGAAACATGTGCTGTTTAATATGGAACTTGGCCTGGTTTCGTGGCACCTTATTGTCTTGTGATAACTGACAATTGGTAGTTTAGTATTATGTATTGTCGAACTAAGTTCTTTGAATCTCACGTTAGTGTGCTGTTTCTCCTGGTTCTGTTCTGTAATATGCTTTGCATTTCAATTGATGGTGCATATTGCTATTTCCTGTGATTGAGAGATTTCAGTTGAGTTGTTTTAATTTTATCACAATTAAAAAAGACCCAAAAGAAAAAGGAAACCCTCTCGGATTTGTAATAGAGGTGTCTCCACCTTTTGGTTCCTTTTATGCCATAGGTATGTACTTATTGCAAGCCTTCATTATTTTGCTTTTCAGGTTTTGGGATTATTGGTGGAAGTGATGGGTAACAGTTTTCAGGAGTATGTTTCTGATGTTTTATCTGTTACGAAAAAAATCTTGCAATCTGCTTGCGCTGCTCTTGCGAATAGACAACTGGGCTTATCTGATGAAGTAGTTCCCCTCTGGAAGGAAGTATACTATTCATTGGTTTTATTAGAGAAGATTCATCATCAATTTACTGCATTGTGCTTCACAAAGGAGCTTCAGGTATCAAATTGCTCTTTCCTTTTACCTGTTGGACATGCTGGTGTGAACTTAACTTTTGACTGGTTTATCATGAGTTACTTATTTGTTTCAAATTGAATGACTGCCTTAGATAGTACTTATTCACAAACATGAAAAGGTCTAATAAAGTTTATTACTCCAAATTTTCTGTTGTATGTTTTTAAGCCACACGATTGTGTACAACTTTGTTTGTATGCATGTTTACACATGTATTGAGTGGAATGCCATTTGTTCTTCGATATATATACTTGTCAATCAACACCTGAAATAACTAATAACTTAGCTGCCAGCATTCGATTTTATTTTAGGTTTTATTAGAGGGTGTTAGCAATTTTATTCTAATGTTTTTTAAAGGCTTCATTAGGCTCCACTCAGCTGTCAACCCACTCAATCTCTATATGAATCATGCTTGTCTTTTTTAACTGTTTAATCTCCTGGTGCATTTTCCTCTTTTGAATTTAATACTTTGTTTTTTTTTTTCTTTTCCTGAACTATCATAGGATTTGTGGGAAACAATCTGTGATTTCCTCTTATATCCACACATGTGGGTGCGCAGCATATCGGTCCGCCTTATAGATTTGTACTTTGCCAGAGTGACCAAGGCTTGCAATGAAAACCAGGCACTGTTGTGGTCATTCTTCTTAATGGAGCCAAGTAGACTGTTCCAAATTGCTGTTTCCCTCATTTGCCAACTGAACATACAGCTGGTCAAAGATGCTGACGAGGCCCTAATCACACAAAACCTTGTGTTTGCAATTTGTGGTATACAGGCATTACTAGTACATGGTAGTGGTCATTCTGCCTTTGGCCCTGAGGAGCAAAGCCGCTTCCTGAAAGCTTTTAATTTGCTTGATCCAAAGAAGGGAAGAAGCATCTTTACGGCTTTCAGCTCTTATTACAGTGCTCAGGGCAATGAACAGCAAACCGAGCACCAAGGCTCTATGATTGTCTCCTGTCTGCTTAAGAGAATGGGGAAGATTCCTATTCAGATGGAGGCACTGCAGGTTGGTAAAATATGTAACATTAAGAATTACGCAACTCTGCTACTGAAAATGCCTGCCTTTTAAGGCAGCAATAGACTTTTCTATTTATTTGTCCAGGAAAATAACTTTCATTACTTTTCGTGGTTTTATTAGTGTCTAAAAATGATTTATTACTATTCTTTTCTTTACCCCCATTCAATTATTTTTCATTTACTATCTTTTGCTATCTTAGTGATCAAATAAATCTTTTTTTTTTTTAATAAATTTCTTATCGATCAATGATGATACACTTATCTAGTTATTAATATGTGCAGACAAGAATCGTCTTCAACTGTTTCAAATCAATGTCTATCAAACTTCTTGACCAATCGAGTGCATTATCATCTGAAGATGAGGTTGACTGCCAGAGCTATGCTTATCAAATCCTGCTGCCTCTATACAAAGTTTGTGAAGGACAAGCTGGGAAAGTAATTTCAGGTGAATCTTCTATACTTGACTCTCTGAGGGTGGGGTTGGATACTTGTTCAAGTTTTGGTTTCTAGCAAAATTGGGTTCGGGATGTTTTTCCTCTGGAGAAGGCTGAAAATCCCCCATCAAAACTATGATAAATAACCTTTTGACTGTTGAATGGTCCATTCTCGGAGGAGTTTTGATTCCGCTGAATAAATGAACCAGGCCTTATTTTTAGTGACAAAAATACCCCCATCAAAACTATGATAAACAAAATTTTGACGCATCTCATATTCTCATTCTTACTATTATAATTTATAAAGCCCCTAGGTGGTTCAAATCAATTGACACTTGTACCTTCCTCTACTCCACTTCTGTGTTCAGTTAATACTTAATACTATGCTCTCACCCATCAAAGATCCTCCATCCCCTCTGTCACATACGGCATTGTGGAATGGACCGCATTGTGTATGTGCCCCAACAAACCCCCTCCCCAAACATAGCCCCACTGCTTCTTGAATCATTATTCTATAGACCTTGGTCCACACAGTTGTGTGAACCATAAATAAACAGTACAAAGTACATTATTTGAAAATACATTATTTTAATATTGAAAGTACATTATTTTGTTTACTGTCAAATAATTTACATTCAGTACACAAATAATGTACTTTTAACATATTAAAAATGTACCTTCGATTCATGGTGCACACATCTGCTGTATGGACCATGGTCCACAGAAAGATTTGCCCCAATTTTCTTACCCTAGACTAGACTCTCCTCTAATCTCTCCCACCAGTTGCTAATTAATTTGCTGTGCCGGGCCTCCAGCTCATGTTCTGAAGATTCAGAATTCCAGAAGTGAAACTAACTTTCATTTGCATTCTTGATTCTTGAATGATTATAATTTTATTAGAGCAGAACGTAAAACTAACTTTCATTTGCTGGCTTGGCCTGCCCTGCCCTGCCTTTCAGTGGTTGATGAATATCATATATATTTCTAATATTGTTTTGAGTTTCTCCCCTTGAATATATTATTATACATAGTGATAGTGATGCAATTCCACTTGATTATACTCTTGTTCAGATGATGTGAAGCAATTAGCACAGGAAGTTTGTGAAAGCATAAGAGATGTGTTGGGAATGCAGAGTTTTGTTCAAGTTTACAGCCAAATAAGGAAAAAGCTGAAAGCAAAGAGAGATAGAAGGAAACAGGAAGAAAAGCTGATGGCTGTTATAAATCCAATGCGAAATGCCAAGAGGAAGTTAAGAATTGCAGCTAAGCATAAAGCTAATAAGAAGAGGAAAATAATGTCAATGAAGATGACGAGATGGATGCAATAGACTATACCAGACTAGACTAGACTAGACTAGAGTCTAGCCGCCATTTTTGTTGTATATATATACGGCGGTGTTTGCTAACTACAAATTGGAGCACACCATATCAACTCCAACACGTACTAATGCTTTTATATAAATCTCACCATCAAATTTTATTTTTATTTCTATCCATCTATCCTCAGTATCCTATCCATCAATCTAAGTGGGCGGGCATACATTACATTATGTTTCTGCCCTAATCTTCTTGAATGAATATGAATTGTATGTGATATGCATGTGTTAACCATTATATTGATTTCCAGTATTTAGGTATATAAATGGTTTATTTACTTAGTTTTTGTCCGGCTGTTCCTTTGTTCTCTTCGTGCTTCATTGAATCTTCAAATATTGAACGAAAATTCGTAAGGCTCCCAAGAAGACTCATGACACTCAAAACAAGTTCATAGAAGAGCTCAACTTTAATTGCCAGCTAACAGATACGGTAATAGTTAAGAACTAATATAAATGTAATTGATTTTGAAGTGAAAATTCTCAATTTAACTTGGATGCAAAATTGCTTGCTAGCATATATGGTAATAGTTAAGAACTAAATGTGATTGATTTTGAAGTGAAAATTTTCAATTGAACTTGGATGCAAAATTGCCCGCTAACAAATACGGTAATAGTTAAGAACTAAATGTGATCGATTT
Source organism: Ipomoea trifida (assembly GCA_003576665.1). Lineage (NCBI taxonomy): Eukaryota > Viridiplantae > Streptophyta > Magnoliopsida > Solanales > Convolvulaceae > Ipomoea > Ipomoea trifida. The sequence continues at coordinate 23,189,747 of CP025646.1, forward strand.
TGAAGTGAAAATTCTCAATTTAACTTGGATGCAAAATTGCATGCTAACTAATAGTTAAGAACTAAATATGATTGATTTTGAAGTGAAAATTTTCAATTTAACTTGGATGCCAAGTGTTTGCGATGACTTCCACATTATTTTTTGTGAGTGACATGAGAAACTTGCAACCACTATCCGAATGTGTGCATTGGGTAAATCTCACATTGTGATTTTAGCAGGTAAATGATTACGAGGTAAACCTCTTTAGGTTATCCATAGTTGCCTGACTCAAATCAAGAATGTTAATAGTCTTTCCTATTAATCGACTCAAACTAAGAATGCTAATAGACTTTCTTTATTATTTACTCCGTATTTTTTTTAAAACATAGGCTTTCTTTCTTTTTTTTGAAGTAAAAACATAGGCTTTTTTTTTTTATGATTACATAATTAACAACTTAACTAACTTAGCTGGGGTTGCCCTTGCCTTTCCACTATTGCAACAACTAAAATTGGTTTGGTGAAGTTAGCAAAGTTTGCACAAAACCATCCAATCCAAGCATGCCACTTACATGTCCAATGCCAACTAATTATCTACATGTTTTGCACATGCTAAATTAAAGCAGCTTAACTACACTCAACATGCTTTGAAATATCATGTTACGTGCCTTAGCTTGCATGCTTAGTAATATCATTGTGCTATACTAAGAACCATGCCCGCAACTTAATACATGGAATATGCTATCTTTTGTATTAGGTACATTGCCATAGCGCAAACCAAAGCCTAGCTTGTGCACCACATGCACATCAAACTTCAACAACTCATTCTTTCCCCAACTCTTATAATGCTTCACAACCTCCCATGGTATTCAAATCAACTTCTCTTGATCTATGTAAAAAAAAAAAAAATTACAATAAAAAAATAGAAGATGACTTGACACAATTCATAAACTTGACTCTACCATGTTGATTCAAGTATTGTAATATGGAAGTTGGATCTGGATAGGCCCCTTGTAAACCTAACTCTATCAAAATATAGAATTAGAGGAGACCTAATTTAAGTTGTTATCTTTATTAAAGTATAAAGCTAGATCTTTATTAAAATATAAATTAAAGTGAGAAGAGACCTAACATAATTAAGTTGATAAAGTTGGAGGAGAGAGAAAAAGAAACAGCCCATGTGAGCCTCTTATCCTACGTTGACGCCTCTTTCCCAAATGGTAATAGTATCTTTATATAAAACACTGCTCTATACCACCTCGTTTACATCGTCTACCAGCAAAACCTCTAAAAAAAATAGAGGATGACCTAACACAATTCATATACGTGACCCTAACATAGTTTGGCCTGACCTTGTAAACCTAACTCTATCAAAATATAGAGTTAAAGGAGACCTAATTCAAGTTCTTATCTTTATTAAGCTATAAAGCTAAATCTTTATTAAAATATAAATTAAAGTGAGAAGAGACTTAACACAAGTTGATAAAGTTGGAGGAGAGAGTAAAAGAAACCGCTCATATGAGCCTATCCTAGGTTGACATCTCTTTACCAGATGGTAATAGTATCTTTATATATATAAAACGCTGTTCTATACCATCTGTTCATTTCGTCTACAAGGTAAGCTTTAAACCTTTTTCGTAGAGTTGCTTCTCAAACACTATCTTTATGACTGCATGTAACTTTCCACTTCTTTTTTTCTCTATATTGACACTTCAACTATCTCTATATAGATATATTACATACCAATTTTCTCCAATTTAATCAAACAAAATTTGTTATTTTTTTTGAAAATAACAAAATTTGTTATTTGATTTGAATAGAATGCTGAATTGCATTTGAATTACTCTCTTTCCCCATCACTTTAATCGAAACTCCTAACCTACCTATATTTTCTTGGTTTCAGTTTTTCTTTTCGAATTTTCTTGGTTTCCAGTTTTTCTTTTCAAATTTGTTTTATAATCTCGATAATTTGCTGATCGGTTGGTTCTGAGTTTTTTTTTTTTTTT
>CP025646.1:23191753-23253989 GCA_003576665.1 Ipomoea trifida
AAAAACTCAGAACCAACGATCAGCAAATTATCGAGATTATAAAACAAATTTGAAAAGAAAAACTGGAAACAAGAAAATTGAAATTTTTTTTTTTTTTTGGGTTCTAACACTAGAGGCTTCTACTCTGACAATAACAAGCCTGAATTTGGGTTCCGTGAGACCCAAATTGACTACATTTGGTGCTGTCAAAATTGAGTCTTTGGTTCAGTATAATGGTCTGCAAATATCCTCCGAGCCAAAGAAACCATTGGTGGGGTGTGGAGCTTCCACTTCTGAAACTCAATGTGGGTTTGTATTTTTAGTACGTTTTGTCCTCTTCATTCACTTAGCTAGCATGTAGTTTTGGTTTTCTTAAGCTAAGGGTCCATATAGATCACTCAAACTCTACTCTGATCTAAACAAATAAGATTTCTAGTTGTAATAGAAAACAATAAAACATAGCAACACCCATCCGGGTTTGATTATTGTTCTTGTTTGTACTTAATGCTTAATTATGGTGCTAGTGTGCTTGAACATAAATGTGAAACCTTTTCAAATTCTGAACACTGCACATATGATAATAATTGGTGGGTACGGTTTTGGTATGTAATTCAAACATGTATGTTAAATTAGTGCTTTTTTGGCCTATCTAATTAAGCTGGTTGAAACAAACAAGACAAGGCACTTGCTAGCTATGATGGACTTCTATATATTATTATATTTGTTCTGTACTGTTGATGAAGCAATCATATTCCATTACTTCACTATTAATCTGGCAAGAATGGAATTGGCAGGTGATGAATACTGCCCCTCCTGCCTATTATATTGCATACATCAGAATCCTTTATAAATTTATACTTTCAATGATTATATATAACACTTGCCAAGAGTTTTATGCTCTTGGAAATTATATTATTCGTGTTTGTGTGTGTGTGTGAAGTAATACTTTGCTGTATGTTTCTGGAAAACACTTTTTTGCTTATGCTCATTGTTAACTGCTGCTTTCCATTTAATGAGTTATGCTCCTTCCTATAAAAGTGGCATGATCACAGGAGGATTAGAGGGAACAAAAAGGGAATAGATCACAACACAAAGGAAAATGTTTTTTGTCAAATGCTTGAGATGTGTCTTAGCCATACCATCATATACCCAAATCCCTCCCTTTCAATTATTCTTATTTTTTATCCTCAAAGCATAAGCGCAACCTTTTGACAATGCCTGTCCATTATTTTGCATTCTTATTTTTATAAAGTTGGGGTCGGTCTTTGATAAATTTCACTGAAGAGGCACTAAGAATCAAGGAACTAGAAGGATATACCATGACCTTAGTCAACATACAATGCTTGCTTCCCATTTTGTTACCAAGCTTGTATGCATGCATGATGGCATTTTGTTTAACTCCGATCCTGTCTTGCTTTTATAGATACAGAATCTACTCAAAGAATTCTCTGATTCAAAATCAATTGCAGAGTTTCAGTTAAAAGTAAGCAATATTTAATTCTTTTTTTATTTCCTTCTTTTCCAAGTATTTCCTATTATGGCATCCTTGATGAGTAGTTTTCGTCATCTACTTTTAATCTTTCTTTTCTTTATCAGCATATTTTCAACTCGATCACCTTAGCTTCTTTGTTTTCTTTTAGCTCGGTGAATTTGAGTTACATGTGATGAGGAACTTAAATGGGAAAAGCAGTACGCCACCTCCTCCAATAACTGCACCTGTCTCTACAGTTGCTGAGGCACCTAACTCATACACTTCAATTTCAACATACAACATCCTTAGCCCTCGGTAAACCATTAGTGACCCCTGCTGAAAAAGATTCATTGCTTGCTACAGCTGCAGAGGAAGGTTTTGTTGTAAATCAGTCCCCTCTGGTAAGAATATATATATATTTGTGATTAATATGATATAAAACCAAGCTGTGTTTGTCTCCAGCACTCCCCCCATCACTAAGCTTTGGCTTTTTTAGGAGATCTTGTACTGTTAAAGGAAAGAGCGGTCCACCATCTTGTAAAGAGGTAGGATCAGAACCTCACGTTATATATAACTAAGTGGCAAGTGGCAATTAATGCAATCAGGCTGTATAAGTATTCTTTCCATCTTTGCTAAAATCGACATTTATGCACAATTTTATATCTCTTTGTGTTTCTGGTCCATGACTGCGTTGTATGATCTCTCATTCAGTTCTTGTCCAACTACTAACTGAATGTTTGTTTGGTACTCTTAACAGAATCAAGTAGTCGATAAGGGCCAAGTTCTCTGATACGTTGATCAGCTTGGTAGATTCCTATTGAGGTTTAATTTGGACCTTGATTTCGACGTAATAGTTTCTTAATGAGTTGAACTACATTCAATGGTCTACAACCGATCATTATAATTTTTCCCGATGTGTTTTGAGTTGAAACTTTTGCAGGCTGATATATCGGGAGAAGTTGTCAGCATATTGCTGGAAGATGGAGGTATGCATGTATGTTTCCCTGGCGTTAAAGAGCTTTCGTAGATTATCTGTTGTAGCCTAAACCTTAGTATGTATCTTATTATGCTCATTTTCAATTTTGAAGAAAGTGGATAGATTGTCCAGGGAATTGGTCAGAATGTAGATCCATCCTGCAACTAATTTAGTCTCTCTCTGTTGTGTTGTTTTTCTTTACAAATTACAACTCAGTGAAATTTGACAAGGAGTGGCTCAATATAATATAATGATCTGAATCTGACACTTCCTAGAAGGAGGTTTTGAACTCCACCTGCACCAATATTCCAAATTATATAGAAGGTCACCCCAACATAGAAGAAGTTGGGCTCGAACAAGCCTTTGTAAATATTGCAACATAGAAGTTGGGTTCAAACACAACCCTTTGTAAATATAACTCTATTAAAACACCTACCGTAGATTGCTGTCCGTATTAGTCCTAAGTCCTAACAGATGTGTCTGTTCAAAAAACTCTCTTTTCAAATCCTACACGACTAGCAAATGTTGATGCCCAGGATCGAACTGGGGACCTTCAGTGTGTAAGACTGACGTGATAACCACTACACCACACCAACTAGTTGCAAGCCACACCACACAAAACCAACTTAACACTTTTCACATAAATCTTAAAGCTTTATCCCGCAAGCCGAATCAACTCTTAACTTTTCACTTTTCGTTTCTCTATATTGACACTTCAACTATCTTTGTATAGATATTTTACGTGTCAATTTTTCCTGACAAGCTAGAGATAACATCGTTATATTAAGTTTTTTTTTTTTTTTTGGTGCCATCTTGTTTAAATTGTCTGCAAGCAAAGCTTCCGACTTTTGCTGCATAATTCTTTTACGGGATGATTTTGCTCCCATTCATGCTACATATAACTTTAATTTCCACTTCTTTTTTTTTTTCCAGACACTTTAACTATTGAGTTTTATTTGGCTTCCAACAGTCAAGGCGTCAAGCTCCAGGCTAACAAACCAGAATGTCAATTTTGCTAGACCAACTTGACTACATTTGATTCAGTAAAAAATCTGTCTTTGATTCAGTATAATGATATTAGTTTTTAAACATTTGTATGCACATACACATAATAAGAATGAGTACTTATCACTTACCGATATAATTTGATTATATTTTTTTTAAAAAAATTTCTCACTATTTTATCTTTACAATTTATTCATTATTTAAACCTTCTTAAAGCTAAACACTAGATTAAACTTATTTCTTATATAATTTTTGTATTTACTTTTTTGTAGTACAATTTTTGTATTAACTAATTAAGTGCGAAGAATATTTTCTATTAAAGTGTTTGACAAATAATTTATCAATTAATTTTTTAGTTATTTGACCAACTTGTTGTTTGACCAAGTTGAACAACTGAAGTAAAATGTTTGGTAAATAACTTTTAAACTTATTAATAGTCCTGATAAGTTATTCTAAAAAAAAAAAAGAAAAGGATAAGAGTCAAATAAACTCTCTAACTATATATCAAAGTGCAATTAGACCCTTGAACTAAAAAAACTTCCAATTAGATCCTTAAACTTGTCAAATTTGTACAATTAACCTATTTGACCTATAATAGCAAGTTACTCTCAAGTCATTTACCACATAGAATGCCACCACTTAAATTAATATCTTTTAAAATTATGTTTTTATAAAAATTAAAATAATAATATTCATTTAAAAAATTAAAAATTAAAACCAGTCCATGGCAGTACAATATATTTTTTAAAATTACATTTTTATAAAAATTAAAATAATAATATTCATTTAAAAAATAAAAATTAAAAAAATATATAAAGCCATGGTAGCCAATTCAGCTGCCATGGTAAACGTCCATGTCAACTTGGCTGCCATGGCTTATGCCTTCTTGTTCATGGCAGCTGCTGCCATGGACGTAGAAGCAGGGCCGGTACTGAGCACGGGCGGGCTGGGCGACCGCCCAGGGCCCCATGCTAGAAGGGGCCCATCCATATATATGTATATGTATACATATATATTATAGTGTTAAAATTATATTAAAAAACAAGTCAATGTGATAGCTCAAGTGGTAAGTGAGCTCTCTTTGTGATAAAGAATTTTGGGAGAATGTGGGTTTGATTCCCACAAATGACAATTTCTGTTAGGCTGGCTCCCACAAAATACTTTTTAAAAATATTCAGGTGTTTCTTTTTTTCTTTAACCCAGCTAATAGAATCACAAAGAGGAGATATAAATAAATTTTTCAAAAAAAACAGAATAATCTAATGAAAATTTGAAACAATCTAAAGAAAATAAATGTATTTCATGTTATTTGAGATTATTATTTTTTATTATTATTAAATTTTAATTTTAATTTTTTTATATAGGGCCCATTTTTTTTTAATTTCGCCCAGGGCCTCCAAAATGTTTGGACCGGCCCTGCGTAGAAGCTTGGCGTGCTTCTCGGTCGAATTTGGACGGAGAAACCCGCCATGTCCATGGCAGAGAGTCTGTCCGTGTTCGATTGCGAAAAGGTTTTTAAAAAAAATTCTTAATAAGATTCCACATAAGCAAAGTTGATAGGTTACCTTTTGTTAACCTGAAAAATAAGTTAATTTGACGTGATCGCGGTTCGGTTCCGGTTCCGAACCGTCGGTTCACGGCTCTTGACCCATGGTATTGAAATCAACTTGTAAAAAAAAATATTACAATGAAAAAATAGAGAATGATCACAATTCATATACGTGACCCTACCATATTAATTCAAGTATTGTAACATGAAAGTTGGGTCTGGATAGGTCCTTGTAAACCTAACTCTATCAAAATATAGAGTTAGGCGATACCTAATTTAAGTTGTTATCTTTATCAAAGTATAAAGCTAGATCTTTATTAAAATATAAATTAAAGTGAGAAGAGACCTAACACAAGTTGACAAAGTTGGAGGAGAGAGAAAAAGAAACCGTCCATGTGAGCCTATCCTATATTGATATCTCTTTCCTAGATGGTAATAGTGGCTCTGTTTGGTAAATAGTTGTTGGCTGATTGGGTTGGCTGTTTGGGTTGGAAGGTATGATTTGTTGATAATATTAGCTGATTGTAGAAAGTTGTTTGATAAATTGACTGTTTGCTGATAGTTGTTTGGTATAATTTCTTTTTTCAAAAAGCTATCTGAAAAGGCTGTTTTGAGTAGCCTTTTGAATTTTAGCATTTTGGAGTTACAAAAAGCTTATTAACCAAACAACTAATAGTGGTCAAATAAGCCAAAATTGGTTGATAGGCTGATTATTTACCAAACAGGGCCAGTATCTTTAATTTATATAAAACACTACTCTATACCACCTCGTTCACATTATCTACAAGCAAAGCTTCAAACTTTTTCTGTAGAGTTGCTTCTCCCATCTAAAGGAGATTTTCACTATCTTCATGGCTGCATGTAACTTTCTACTTCTTTTTTCTCTATATTGACACTTCAACTATCTCGATATAGATATATTACATACCAATTTTCGTTAGCTCCAGCTTTTCTCCAATTTAATTAAACAAAATTTGTTATTTGATTTGAATAGAAGTATGAATTGCATTTGAATTACTCTCTTTCCCCATCACTATAATCGAAACTCCGGACATACCTCTATTTTCTTGGTTTCAGTTTTTCTTTTCGAATTTGTTTTATAATGTCGATAATTTGCTGATCGGCTGGTTCTGAGTTTTAACAGTAAAGCTAGAGGCTTCTACTCTAACGATAACAAGCCTGAATTTGGGTTCCGCGAGACCCAAATTGACTACATTTGGTGCTGTCAAAATTCAGTCTTTGGTTCAGTATAATGGTGTGCTAATATCTTCCAAGCCAAAGAAACCATTGGTGGGGTGTGGAGCTTCCACTTCGGAAACTCATTGTGGGTTTGTATTTTTAGTTTTGTCCTCTTCATTAACATAGCTTGCATGTAGTTTTGGTTTTCTTTATGAAGTTTTGGTTTCTTAATTGTTTGGTTGGGATGAATTTGGGTGTAAGGGAATTGCAATTCGGGGGAATTGCGGAATTGTAATTCGGGGGAATAATCAGGTGTGGCCGTCAACGTGCTATTAGTGCGACTGCACCACTATGTATACAAATATACATCAATCAATGTTAAAAAATGCACCACATAAATATGCATCATTAGGTACACATCACCAAAAAACACACCACTAGGTATGCAAATATAACAACACAGTGTTAGCAAATGCACCATTAGGGGCATGGGAGCTATGGTGCATTATTTTGGCTGTGTGATGTGTTTTATGGTGTTTTTGTGTATTTTCATTGTGGTGCGTTTTCTAACATTGAGTGGCGCGAACCGCACCGACCGCACGGAAAAGCGTGGCCACATTTGAACAAATTTCTATATATATATAAATATAAATTTATGATGCACGGGCAAAACACTAGTGATATATTTAAATCTTTATTTATAAGTTAAAACTCCATATTTTCATGTATTGTCTTAACAAATTCAAATCCATAACCACGAAGCTCAATTCATACAGATCTTTTTTAATATACTCAAAGTTTATATTTATTATACTACATTTTCATTATTGGAAAGTTCATTTTTAGTATATTAACAAAAAAATGAACTTTTAATAAGCTAAACATGAAAATTTGAGCCTTTATCCCAATATAATTTGCCAAAAGATCCCTTGGACAAGTGGAATCTATCAATCTAATGCATAGTTGACACTTATGATTGCAAATCCAGAATTTCATGTCATGATACAAAAACACGGAAGAATAATGTTAGTTGTATCAAACACTTTGCCTTTTTAGTTTTATATTATTTAAAATTTATGTAACTTCATCCTGAGCACCGATTAATTACCGAATAATCAATAAATAAATATAAATAGCAAATTAGCAATGGCACATTCCATACGCACGAGTATAATCACTATAATGAAAAATAAGAAAAATTGCATTTTTCATAAGTTATATGATAATTGTAGAATTCGGTTGGTAATGCTCACTTTTCATCCCTAAGTTCTCATTAGCGTGCTCACTTTTTGTCCTTTCGTGCTCACTTTTTGTCCTTTCGTGCTCACTTTTCGTCTGAGTTATACTAAAATTGTAAATTTCGTCCCTAATGTTTTATTAATAAAAGGACGGAAAGTGCAATTTTTCCCGAAAAAAGTATATATTATATTCTTTTAAAATGACCAAACCAATTGATAGATAATAACCTTCAAAAAAAAATTGACAGATACCCTTTTGCAGCAAAGAGAGCTCCGGGTGTAGATTTTCTTGGAACAAATGAGAAACATATATGATGCTGCTGTAGATGGGCGCCTCAGGCAGAGTCTCAGAGGTACTTTCTGGCGAGAGCTCTAACCTTTGTATCAAAATGAGATGATGTAATTCGAGATCCAGGTATGTAGAGGGGATTAAGCAGAGTCTGCAAATTCCAATTTAAAGATTAGTCAGTGCAGTAGCAAGAACCGTTCATGTAACCTTGTGACTTGTGAGTGATACTAACATTCAGATAAACTGTTCAAACCCTGTTAGTGTTGCTGACATGTATCATTAATATCAATAGAGTTTAATAATTTTTTTAGTTCCTCCTTGTACATAGACATGCTTTACAATAATTTTGTCCATATAAAAGAAAGATTTGACTGATTGATATTGAGAACTAGGGTGCGGAATGAGGATCTATAGGAGAAATGAAAACCAGAGTGTTTTCTCGGGCCTTTTATATGTATCCTATGCTAGCTGGCAAAGTCATCTCTAACTACATTTCAAACTTTTTATTTGTCATCATAATATTCAAAAATATTCCTTTATATTCCTTTAGTGTTTTCAGCATTTATTTTATTAGCTAATTGGCTACACCTACCTATAAAAGTTGTTTCATTTAAAAGAAGTTTCAGCATAGATCTATCAGTCCGTAAGAGAGAAGCCGTCCTGATGTGGAGTCTCACAACAAGGTCCAATCAAGTTTGAATGTGAGCATAAGTATAATATGTGCAGTCCAACTATTTGCTTAGGCTTTTAGTTGAGATGGAGCACATGCTTTAATTTTGGATACAACATAAACTTATGATGGGCAAAGAAAGGATAATGCAGAAGTGCAGAACCAAGTTCCAGCAGCCTAATTATAAGTATTTAACCAGGAAAGAAAAACATGGAAGAAAAGAAAATCCTTCTTGAGAAGCAGAAAGAGCATACCTTTATATAAAGCTCGTGAACTTCTTGGAAGAAGCTTTTGATCCCATCATCATTGCGAGAATCATGAAGCAGCATCAGTCGTGTATGTATACTTGATTTGTCAAAGAAAACATGAAATATTTTCCAAGAAGCTTATAAGATAGAAATTACGGCACTAACAGCAAACAAAAAGTGATGTTCAAGGATAAAGCCATATTATTGCACATATGCTTTATTTATAGCAAATGTGATTAGAGAATAAAATGTAATCTGTTGACAGGACAGGAATTAGATTGGTGTGACTATCAGCACAGGTAGGAACAAAGAAAAATAAACTAAAAACAGATGTTTGCCTTAAGGCCTTTCCCAATAGGAGTTCTTTCACGTTTTTTTAGGCCAAAATAGCCATGTTAGAAGAGAGATAGTGAGGAGAGAGAAGGTAGTGGTGCTCCCTGCAAATATGAAGGTTTTTCAGAAATGGTGGGACCCACCATTTGGGAATAGAGTTGCCGCAACTCTTGCGCCCAGGCGGGCACGTAAATAAATTTTTTTAATTTCTTTTTTTCAGTTTTTTTATTTTGTTTTATTTTTTCTTTTTCTTTTTTTCTCCACCCACATTTTCTCTTTTCTAATCACACTTACAAAAACTACTCAAAATCCACACCAAAATTTTATCTATTGGGGAAGGCCTAAGGACAAAAAAAAAAATTTACTAGTGAACTTTACCAGACACTAGAAGCTATAATGTTTAGATAAAAAGTTTACTGGCTTTTACCCAAATATCTACATGGTTAATGAAGATAATAAATTTTGCAATATAAAACCACCTTGCATGATAAGTTCAAAATTCAATATTTTGCATCCATCCAGTTAATTGGATGATATGTAGGATATGACCTGCAGTGACGTATACTGAAACTGCCAAATCATTGAACCGGTCACTTGCCTTCAGGAACCTGGATGAAAAAGGTAGAGAAGAAGAGTGTTTTCAGATAATAACAGGGAGGCATAAGAAAAACTCTAAAATGACATAACACATATACAGAGGTTCTGGGGATTGGAATCTCACATTGCACTGGTAGTCCATGCCAGATCCTGCACAATGTCTAATGCGGCATGTAATATGAACTGGTGCTGATGAGCAGCATCCTCTTTCTGACATGTAATTGTTTAGCAAATAAGGTAACAAAATACTTGCTCAGGGATAGATATGCACCCTTACTAATGTGAAAGACGCCCAAACACAGACAGTAAAGAAAAAACCGAAAACAATACTATCAAATACAGGGATAGAAGCCAATCAAAGATATGACTTCAACTTGAAGTAAAATGTATATCAGAGCATGTGTACCCTCACTTTTATCTCATACTACAAGAGAATAGTGTTATTGTCAAAATCAAAATTTAAACCCGGTGCCGTTTTAGATCAAATGTACTCCACTACTTACCCCCTAAACACCAACTAATTTTTTTTTCTTTCATAAGAAATTCATAATAAAGATCAAACTTGATCTAAAACGAATATCTTTACTTTGCAGTAATTTTCATAGCCAATTTGATTCTAAACCACATTACCAACTACAGTGAGCGCGTAATTGCCTAGGAATTTGAAATGTTCCTTTTTTTTTTTTTTTTTTTTTTTATTTTCCTATTGTGCAGATCATAGAGCATTTTCAACAAAAAATCATGCATTTTCTCAAACGTATCCGGGTTATATAATAGTGATCCAGAGCTCTACAAAGCATCATAGCATCAAATTTCGAATTAAAACCTAGGAAAAAATTTGCGAAAAGTGCATACTTTAGGTGCAGTTCCAACTTCGGCTTCGTAGATGGGAATGTCGTTCCTGCTTACAATCATAAAACACGCCGTACTCGCCATCCCTTTCGTCTCCTCGAATCCCCAAACCTTAAAAGATATAAATAAATTAACAAAAGAGGGGAGGAAGAATCGGGAATTGAGTAATCGTGATGGTGAACTTTGACAGTAAGTTGCAATACAAAAAATGAGAGAATCCGCAGAGAGATCCGAATGCAACTCGGCAACGGCCAGTTTTACCATTAATATTTACTAGCAGTTTACCCGTGCGATGCACGGACTTTAGTTTTATATTTTGTTTATAAATATATGTGAATTTTATTGTAAATAGTTGTTTATTTTATTATTTTGTTTTTATTTTTTAATAAGATAAGAAATATAATTCTAACAATTAAATAAAAAAAAGTACATTATTACAGTTACAATTTATTAAATACCTCTTTGTACACTACAATAATAATCGACTTAGTATTTCTATCTAAGTCATTACAAATAAGATATTGTAAACCGTTAGAATTACTAACTCTAGATGCTGCAACATATAATTGACCGTGTACAAAAATTGATTTTTTGAGTAGCAACCCCACATGAGATAATGTTTGAATAACCAACCATTATAGTAATATATATAATTATCAATTGACACACTATTTACGTATTAATCCTATCGATAATAAAAACAAATACAACATTACTATATATCTAAAATTACAATGAACTTTGAGTTGATTAACTACTTTATCAAACTCCTTGATGAGATTCCTTGTGTATAAATGTGCCTTACGCTGCACATTTATTGCATAATTGACACGCATCCTATCAGTAGTGTTCTCTTTAGTATTTTGACCTTTACACATTACACAAAAAAAAAAAAAAAAACTAGTTAGTGTGGTTATTCGTTGTGTAACTAAAGATTACTTAGTAATTTGAAATACAAATACAATGTTCAAGAAAAAAAAAAAACTATTAAAGAGAATGACATATTAACAACATTGAATTTCCTACCTTCAGTATTGATTAGCAATGGAGTACACAGCAGCGACGACTGGAAGACACCAATGAATTGTTTCTTATTGTCATTCTTGATCGTTGGCATTTCGTTTGGTTTAAATTTCCATTTTGTATTTCATTATCGTTCTCACTCTCTATTAACAAAGACCAAAAATTCAAATTAGTGTATATGAGTTATTGACCTACATGACAATCAAGCTATTTTATACTATATCTGGTCCACAAAGTCATGTGTACTATAAATTGAAAATATTAAAAATTTACTATATAATATATTGTTGGTCATTAAGAGTAACCCAAATAGGACAAATAAGTGACTTAAGGTATATTTCTACATTAAGGGTGTGTTTGGAAACCCGGAAAATGATTTCTGGAAATCATTTTTTGGGTTTTCAGTGTTTGGCAAATGAGGGGAAAACAAGGTCAACGGAAAATAAGGCATTGGTCAACGGAAAAGGAAGGCAATTTTCTGGAAAATGACTTCCGGAAATTTTTCCCGGAAGTCATTCTCCCGAAGAAGACGCTTATCTGCTTTGGATTCGAAAGCAGTCGAAAGCTTTGTGCGAAACCAGTCCGACTGGTTTCGCAAACCAGTCGGCGACTGGTTTCGCAAACCAGTCGGCGACTGGTTTGTGCAAAATCAATCCGACTGGTTTCGCAAACCAGTCGCCAAATGTTCAAGATGATGTTCGAAAGACATTATGGACAACTTCCCAGTAACACATAAAATAATCCCAAGGAGAGAGTCAATGCAATAGAAGCAATTGAAGAAAAGCACGAATGATGCGAACCAATGGACATAATCCGTGGAATATGCAAATGCGAGAAGGAAAAAAGGAAGGAAAAAGAAAAGACTACCTCTTGTAGTCCGAGTCTTGATATAAACACCGAAGACGCTTCTTGTAGAATTTCAATGAAGAGAAAAGAAGACAAGATCACCTCTTGTGATCAAATTGAAAAGAATGAGTCGCAGCAAAGCAAAGTCAAAACCTTAAAAGAGAAGGGAACGATAAGGAAAGGTACATTTAATGCTTTTATTCAAAAATTCTTTAATGATAAGCAATGATGTGAATTGTTTGAGGATGATGCTTGTGATAACTATGCTTGTTTGAGCAAAGAGATATCGGATTGCATGACTACGGGTTACCCCACAAATTTTTGAAATATGCTTTAGAAGCTACATATTGCATACACTTTGCACCACCAAAATTGAATTAAAAATTTTTGTATGATTACATGCTTTTCATCTTTTATTCTGTTGAGACCTTAGTCAAGGATCTCTCGAAGTGGGAGTGTGTACCCCCTAAGTTTTAGAAAGATAAAATTAGCGAAGCCTGGGAATTAAATTTAATATGGTAGGGCTTGGGGCAAAAGGTGAGCCTACAGTGAGCTTAAAGTGAAAAATCCCCTAAACCCTAGAAAAAGGCATGGGGGGGGGGGGTAGATTTGGCGAATTAAGAATAAAGGCTTCAAAATGGCCACTCCTAGAGATAAAACACAATGTGAGCCGTCTTGCCGGGATACGGGGCAACCATTGCACCGTCTTCGAAAAAGCATGGAGATCCATGTGAAGTCGATTGTCCCGAAGAGATCCTGGAAGATGAGAAAATAGAGAGGAGGTGAGCCGCCCTACTTGGATTCGGGCACCCATTGCACTGTCTTCGAAAAAGCATGGAGATCCATGTGAATTCGGGTGACCCGAAAGAATAGCCGAGGGGGTGAGAAGAAAGAGCGACCGCTCAAGCCATGGCGATGAGCAGTCCATGTCCCTACCCGCACTTATTTTTCGTATAGGGGCTTTGGCGTATGGTTGGACATATTGGCTAGGGTGTGCACATCATTCCCACTAGTGGGATCGGCTTTTAGGCCCCTACAAAATGAAAGATGAATTTCCATTATTTGCATGATTGAAAAGTGTGAATGCTGTTATTTAAAACCATCTTTGGAGACCTTTACTTCCTCAACATATTTCTTACTTGGTTGACTTAAGTTTAATAGTCTTGGTAGATAGTGTAGCGAATTCCACTCGCTCTGCTCCCAAAACACATGCACACAAATCGATCGGTAAACCCACAGAAAACTTAACTATTCTTGGCGCTTAGGTGATTAGGATTTAGATAGTATGCTTGCTTGAGGACAAGCAAGGTTTAAGTGTGGAAACTTTGATAAGCGCCAAGAACAGTCATGTTTAGGGTCATTTATGGACAACATTATCGACTCAAAGGTTGTGTTTCAAGTCATTTCTGCAGGATATAGCAACGCCCGGGGCCAAAAAGGAAGCAACAAACGAAGAATCAACTGGGCAGGAGGCTACCACGAGGCCTACACGCGTGGTGATGGCGTGGACTATTTCCAGTATGCATCCACGCCCCAATCCACGCGTGGTGATGGTGTGGACCGTCCAGTTAGGGCAACCGCGGATTTTGACTTTCGGACAGCTATTTAAACCCCCTTTTCTCATTTTAGGAGGGGGCTCTCTCCAACTTTCTAGATTTGATTTTCTTTTCATTTCTTCCCCTTTGGGGGAAACCAATACATTTTCCGTTAAGATAGATTAGTTTTTGAAGATGTTGATGGATGAAGAGATAGAAGAAGTAGACCATTTGTTTCCCTAGGTATAATACTCTTTTCTTCAAAAGATTGTTGCTTTAATTTATTGTCTTGTTTAATTTTGATTGTTGTTCTTTAAATATTCACAATGCTTGAGTAAAATAGTCTAAGGGTGTGTGTGCCCCATGCTAGATTCTAGATTGATGCTTGAATTTTGCCTTATGTTTATGAAGATGTTGGAGTAAGATTGTGGTTTTGTTTGGGTGATGTTCTTCATATTTTGCTTCTATTTCGGCCGGAATAGTTAGTGAACTAGGTGAAAGTGAGTGAGTGCGCGATAGAGGCTTCTCACGTGTCCAATTCATCAACATCCCCGCGACCCCGCCCTTAGTCTGAAAGGACGAGGTCCGAGAGGAGTGGTAGGCAAGGTATTCGATAAAATGCCTCAACCGAATGAGGATTGAGAGTCTGAGTGTGACGCCACTCGGTATAAATACCGTAACTCCCAAATTCAATCCCGAAACTCATTTTCACAATCCCGCCACTCGGTATAAATATCGCCCTTAGCTAAGGCACACGCCCCTTTGTCCTTTTAGGTTGTTTAGTTAAATTCTGTTTTTAAAACCCCCAATCTATCATCAAAATGACCATAAGTAATCCTTGTTACTCTTGACCATTAACCTCCAAAACGTCAACACTAATTCACTCCAATTTGTCATCCTTGAGAGACACGACACTCGGGGACTTTTCCTCGTTTTACCATTTCCACCTCACCATAAAATACAACTGTCAAGGAGATATCCCACCTATTCCCGAAGAGTTAGGCACAAGACCATTACGAAACTTGACAGCAATAAGAATTCGGATGCTAAGAAGACGTCTATCGATTGTTAAGGCACCCACAGTTGGGAAGACTCTTCGAGTGGAGAAGTCCAACATATTCACCGATTACGTATGAGTTTATAGCCACGCTCGACATCAGGCGTGAGGCCAATGATGCTAGACAGTCGATCAAGTTTTCTCTCTTCGGCAACTGATATCATGTCTCAGTTAACGATCTTGTAGTAGCTTTAGGTTTCCACGACGAGATCGAGGTATCAATGCCTTATTTTAAGGATTTTAAGTCTGACTTTGACAATGACAAGGACGCTGTGAATTATTGGAAAGAAATCACGAATGGTCAACCCTACAACTCTTGCAACTTAAAGGCCAAACACATCTCCACAAACTATCTGAAGGCCATTAATTAGCAGTAGCTGTGAATCTCTCAGGCAGGAAGACGAACAGAAACAAAGCTTACCGCCAGGATCTATTTTACATGTGGAGCATGGAAAATAGAATAAATGTCAACATGTGAGCCCAAGTGAAAAAGTGGCAGCAATCCCAAAAAAAGCAGAAGGTACAATTTGTGTTTGTAGGTCCTTACGTGACTAGACTGTGCCAGGGATTGGGTCTTAGAAACCATCTGGAAGGAGAAAAGAATGAGGCTTCCATGGTTAGAGAGTTCCAGGCTATGAACATCAAGTGGGGAGGAGATAATGCACCTGATGAGGGAGTTGAAGGTAGCACTGATGAGGATGATGACAAGGGAGATGATGAGACACAGGCATAGGAGCAGGGTGAGCCTAGTGCATAGCACGAGGGCCCGACCACGATGGATTGGGAGGCTACTCAGACTTTCCACAGACAGCTCCATGATGAGCAGATGACATATATGCATACACAGAGCCTACGACAAGAGGAACAATATACATCGCTGTATTCTCGCTAGGACAGACAGGAGGAACAATTTTAGTCGCTTTATTCAAACTAGAATGAAGAGATTCTCCGCACAAGGAGAGCAGTGGAAGAAAATGCGCGCTTGATTCAAGAGTTTCAAGCTCAATTTGCGAGACAGTTCCATCCTCCGTCCTTTGGTGACCAGTGATGAGTTAATCATTATCCCGGCAGCTTGAAACATGGGAAGAAAGTCCCCCGAAACACTGTTACCGAGTTGATGTCCCATCAAAACATTAGGTTCCCTATGCGTGGGGTTCCGCCTTTATTTATTTTTATTTACTTTTAATTACTTTTATGCTTATTTTATTGCTTTCACATTTACTTGCTTTACTTTTATGCATTTCCGTATTTGGTAACCTATTTTGAATAATTCTTACAACTAGTATTTATTTTCTTTAAGTAGTTCGTTATATGGATTTATCTAGTTTGCGATTATTTTGTTTATTTAGTAGGAGATATCCTATCAAGTCCTTAATAATTGAATAGTTCTCTTAATTGCTATTATATAAATATGAGTTTATTGCCAAAATGGTCCCTCGACTATTGCGAAATTACCAATTTAGTCCTCGACAATTTTTCGTGCCCAATTAAGTCTCTCGACTTTGAAAATTTTAACCAATTTGGTCCTCCGTTTATTATGTTGTTAAACATCCGTTAAAATGGGAACCAAATTGGTAATTTTGCTATAGTCAAGGGACCAAATTAGTAATTTTACTATAGTCAAGGGACCATTTCAGTGAAAAGTTAATTACCAATTTGGTCCCTTGACTATAGCAAAATCACCAGTTTGATTCCTTGACTATAGCAAAATTACCAATTTGGTCCCGATTTAACGGATGTTTAATGGCAAAATAAATGGGGGAACAAATTGGTTAAAAATTTTAAAGTCGAGGGACTTAATTGGGCACGAAAAATTGTCGAGGACCAAATTGGTAATTTCGCAATAGTCGAGGGACCATTTTGGTAATAAACTCTATAAATCTTGTTACTATCTTTTGGAAATAGAACTTTGATAACGGAGGCCGACTGATGTTGGAAGCTAAAGTGTGGAAATAGGGACGCATACTTAGTTTAACCTCTTATCCCTTTTCTATTTTATGCCCTGTTTTCAAATTTAAAGTGTGGAAAAATGTTTATATAGCTTTGTATGTGTTTTTTATGAGCTTACCATGTTGCTTTCTCATTAAGGATCAATATAATATACCCTATATCCCAGAGCAAATTCCAAAGTGTGGAAAGTGATTCCTGTTTGCAATGATTATTTAAACCCGTTTTCCTTTACCCTGTGATCCGAGGTAACATCGAGGACGATGTTCATTTTAAAGTGTGGAAAGGACGCACTGTGTGCTTAATGTTTATCTGCTTAGAGTCAAAAGATGGTCTCTTGGGCATGATTAACGGGTGTGTTTGCAAATTGAAGAGTGAGTTATTGTTTGTGTTATCTAGAGAGAATTTTGACTAGATGCCAAAAAATTTTTATTCTTGAAATATCTTTGAGGAAGTTACTTTTCGCACCCATGAGAGTATTTAGAGCCAAATAAGTTTATATTCTTGCCTGCTTGCATGATGTTCACCTCTTATTTAGGTAGGACCTTAGTCAAGGATCTCTCGAAGTGGGAGTGTGCACTTTTTAATTTGAGAAAGATCATTTTTAGCGAGCCCCGGAATTGAACTAATTTTGGTAGGGCATGGGGAAAAAGGTGAGCCTATTGGTGAGCTTAAGAGTGAAAAATCTCTTAAATCCCAAAAGAAAAATGCATGAGGGGTTTTCATGGAGAAACAATTGAAAAGGCAAAAAGGCCAATCCTAGAGATAAAAAATTGATGAAAGCCACTTCGCTGGGTTGTGTTCAACCATAGTCTTCTGAAAGCAAAAAGCTATACTTGGAGTCGGTTGTCCACATAAAATGTTCCCAGGAAATGAGAAAATAGAGAGGAGGCGAGCCGCTTCGCTAGGATTCGAGCACCCATTGCACCGTCTTCGAAAAAGCATGGAGTTCCATGTGAAGTCGGGTCGCTCGAAGGCGTTATCCTAAGAAGTGAGAAGAAAGAGGGATCGCCCTAAGCCATTGGCGGTGAGTGGTCCATGCCCCTACCCTCACTTATCTTATCGTTGGGCTTTGGCGTTAGGACGGAAGGGTTGATTAACTAGTGTATATTGTTCCCACTAGTGGGATCGGCTAGAGGCCCTAATAAAATGAGAGGTGAATTCGAAATTGGGATTGCATGCTTACGCGTGGTGTGAGAAGTGTGTTCCCCTTATCTTAATTGTTTATCTACGAAGGATTTTTACTTCCTGGAAATATTCCTTGAGTTGTATGGCATCTAACCAACATTGTTTGTAGATAACACAAAAGATTTCCCCCTCTTTGATAGTCTTAAACACTCATAATTTTGATTGACCAAGAGTTCCATAATTGAATGAGTTGGTATCTTGGAAGCTTATATGCTCAAAAGTGTATTGTCTTGCTTGAGGGCAAGCAAGAAGTAAAGTGTGGAAACTTGATAAGCTCCCAAGACACCTATATAAATAAGGGTGATTATTTGAATTTTTAGCATCCTTATGTGATAATCTTATGAGATTTTGTGCTTTAAATTCATTAACCACACACAAAGCTACCTTTGGTAAAAATTGAGACATTTCAGAGGTCCCGGGAGCCATTAGGAACAAGGAACGAGCTAAACGAGCAAACCGAGCAAGACAGGAGCCCCGAAGGACCTAGAAAGGAGCATTCACGCGCAAAGGCTGCGTGGACACTTTCCAGTAGCTGTCCACGCATGCCTTCATGCGTGAAGGTGGCGTGAACGGGACACTGCGAGGAAATATTTTTAGGGCGAAATTTCAGAGACTATTTAAGGAGACTTGATAGAATTTCATAGGAGGTTCCAATTTCCCTAGCCCCAATTCCATTTTTAGTTGTAATGCCTTTAGGTAAGTTTTAGTCTTCAAATCATATGCCAATAATACATACAATATTTTAGATTGTAAGACTTTAATTGAAATTGGGCTCAAGTGTAATATAATGGCTTACAAGGATTAATTATATATATTCAAGGCTAGAATTTGGGCTAATGAATTATCCCTTATGAATTTAATATAAGGATTAGGATAAGAAAGCCCATAGAAGTGTCTTAGGAACAATATGTAGATATATATCATATAAGATCAATAAATTGGGCTTGTAGGAATATTAAATTACAAATTGTAAGGGTCCAAATTGAATAAAAATCCCTTACAAGAATAATCCAATTAATTGGGCTCTTAATTAGACTAATTAAATTAGGCAACAAATATATATACAAGGGTATATATATATATATATATATATTCGAAATTGAAGGAAAAACTAGCCCAATTAAATTAATAAATTGCCCAAGGAATTAATTAGCGATCGAAGGCTTGAAACGAATTTACGGGGTGTTACACTATTCTTGTCTATTGATTGTTGTTTTGATAAGATCTTATATGGATTTGGCCAATCTATTGAGAGATTAAGTTCTTGGCTCTATCATGGTTTTGATTAGAGTTGAGATTGAAGCTTTGTGGCAATCATAGATCCTATGGAATTCATATTAGGAATAGTAGGAAAGTGTGTAGCTAAGGTGTTTGATAAAATGTCTCTTAGGACTTTGGTTACTAAAAGGCACTCCTAAGTCTAAGATGCCCTAGTACACAAAGGTGGAAAAGAACTAAGAAGACACATTCTTGAACTACTTGAGACACACTAGAATGCAACATAGATGAACACAATCCAATTCCTTATTTTTATCTCTTATTTCTTATTTCCCTTTTTCCAATGGTACTATAATTCCTATTCCTATCCCTTCATTCCCTCTTTTGTTCTATCTACATTTCAGGAAATTCATACGCTCCGCGGACGGAGCAAAAAGGGGAGTCTTGGTCAGAGTAAACCGCCCTTCTCCCATCCGAAACTAGAGCTAGAAACGTTTTATTAGGTTTCTTCTCATATAACATGATTCAATTGATTGAAAGTAATCACACACATCCACAATATATCCGAAACTAGAGCTAGAAATGCTTTATTATGTTCCTTATTCATTTCCTAGAGGTAGAAACGCTTTATTAGGTTCCTTATTCATTTCCTTCTCATATAACATGACACACATCCTAGAAACGTTTTATTAGGTTTCTTCTCATATAACATGATTCAATTGATTGAAAGTAATCACACACATCCACAATATATCCGAAACTAGATCTAGAAATGCTTTATTAGGTTCCTTATTCATTTCCTAGAGGTAGAAACGCTTTATTAGGTTCCTTATTCATTTCCTTCTCATATAACATGACACACATCCACAATATATCCGAAACTAGAGCTAGAAACGCTTTATTAGGTTCCTAATTCATTTCCTAGAGCTAGAAACGCTTTATTAGGTTCCTTATTCATTTCCTTCTCATATAACATGATTCAATTGATCGAAAGTAATCACACACATCCAAAATATATCCGAAACTAGAGCTAGAAACGCTTTATTAGGTTCCTTATTCATTTCCTTCTCATATAACATGATTCAATTGATCGAAAGTAATCACACACATCCACAATATATGACACCGCAGTTTAAACTCTTCGAAAGTAATCACACACATCCACAATATATGACACCGCAGTTTAAACTCTTCGTTTTATTCTCACACCGCTTAAAAACCATGCATTCGCCCAGCCTAGTGCTTGAACCGAGGACCACAAGGTTACGAGCCTTGCGCTCTACCAACTGAGCTAGACGAGCAAGTCATCATATATAGTTAATATTGATATTAGTATGGAGGCTATAAATATTGAAAATTATTTAACAAGTTAAACAATTGAATGAGAGATAGTTTTACGAATAAAAAATTGATTAAATTTGTTGAAAATATGTGTATTAAAATTACACAATATTTTTTTATATAGAAAAAGACACCTTAAGGAATTAGCCCATGACTAATCACACACTTCATGTGGTGCGAGAATAGCCACATAATGAATTAGCCCAAAATCTCGTTACCGCAAAGATATAGAAAATGAAGCTCAGCCCAAAATATCTTGTCGGAGCCCATCCGCTAAAGACATACACACTAAGACCTAGAAACAATGCTTTATATGTATAGTAGAGTTTTGACTTATAACTCCATCCGCTATCAATGGTTCATTTAAAAATTAAGTATTCACCCATTTTGGACGCTCAAACCCAGGGTCACAAGGTTAAAAGCCTTGCGCTCTCCAACTAAGCTAAACAGGAAACTTATTATACATAGTTAATATTTATATTACTATAGAGGCTACAAGCATTGAAAGTTAATTAACTAGTTACACAATTGAATGAGAGATAGCTTTATGAATAATTCATTGATTAGATTTGTTTAAAAATATGTGTAATAAAATTATAGAATATTTTTAAAATACAAAAAGACACTTTAAACTATTATAAAATGATTAATTTTATTAATTAAAACAATTTATATTGAATATTAAAATTTCTATACATTTCTTAAAAGATAATAATTAATTAGCTTTTTCACCTACTAAATTCTCAATGCTTATATTGCGGAGTCAAGGATTAGGGTTCACCTCGTAAGATATATCATTTATATAAGTTTGTTTTTAGTATGCTATAGGTTCATTTTTGCATGAAATGCACTAAAAATAAACTTGTAATACATTAAACACATCTACTAATATTGAGACCTAAAAGTCTTTTGATATATCGAGACACCATGAACAATATCTAGTTATCAAGCAAGGGGGCCATCACAGGGAAGTAAACGATGAAACTTAGCCCAAAATCACTTGTAAGAGCCCATTCGCTAAAGACATACACTAAGAACGTCATATAACTCCATACGCCATTAATGGTCCATTTAAAAATAATTCATTTGCCCACCCAAGGGCTCGAACCTAAGACCACAAGGTTAAGAGCCTTGCGCTCCACCAACTATCCTAGACGGGCATTCATCATACATAGTTAATATTGATACTAGTATGGAGGGTATAAGTATTGAAAATTATTTAGCATGTTTAACAATTGAACGAGAGATAGTTTTATGAATAAAACATTGATTAAATTTGTTGAAAAATATGTGTATTAAAATTATACAATATTTTTAAAATAGGAAAAGACACCTTAAGGAATTAGCCCATGACTAATCACACACTTCATGTGGTGCGAGAATAGCCACATAATGAATTAGCCCAAAATCTCGTTATCGCAAGGAAATAGAAAATGAAGCTCAACCCAAAATACCTTGTCGGAGCCCATCCGCTAAAGACATACACACTAAGACCTAGAGACAAGCCGCGTTATATGTATAGTAGGGTTTTGACTTATAACTCCATCCGCTATCAATGATTCATTTAAAAATTATGTATTCGCCCATTTTGGACGATTAAACCCAGGGCCACAAGGTCAAAAGCCTTGCACTCTTCCAACTGAGCTAAATAGGAAACTTATTATACATAGTTAATATTTATATTACTATAGAGGCTACAACCATTAAAAGTTAATTGACAAGTAACACAGTTGAATGAGATATAGCTTTATGAATAATTCATTGATTAAATTTGTTTTATAATGTGTGTATTAAAATTATACAATATTTTTAAAATACAAAAAGACACTTTAAACTATTATAAAATGATTAATTTTATTAATTAAAACAATTTATATTGAATATTTAAATTTCTATACATGTCTTAAAAGATAATAATTGATTAGCTTTTTCACCTACTAAATTCTCAAAGCTTATATTGCAGAGTCAAGGATTAGGGTTCAACTCGTAAGATATATCAATTATATAAGTTTGTTTTTAGTATGCTATAGTTTCATTTGTATACGAAATGCACTAAAAATGAACTTGTAATACATTAAAAATGACATCCACTAATATTGAGACCGAAAAGTCTTTTGATATATGGAGACACCATGAACATACGATATCTAGTTATTAGGCAAGTTGGGCATATAACCCCCTCGGACTAGGCCATCACAAAGAATTAAACATATAACCCCCTCGGACTAGGCCATCACAAAGAAGTAAACAACGAAACTTAGTCCAAGTAAAATCTCTTGTAAGAGCCCGCTAAACACATACACTAAGATTGTCCTATAACGGCATCAATGGTCCATTTGCAAACCATGCATTGGCCCACCCTAGGGCTCGAACCCAGGACCACAAGGTTAAGAGCCATGCACTCTACCAACTGAGCTAGACGGGCATGTCATCATACATAGTTAATATTGATATTAGTATGGGGGCTATAAGTATTGAAAATTATTTAGCAAGTTGAACAATTGAATGAGAGATAGTTTTATGACTAAAACATTGATTAAATTTGTTGAAAAATATGGGTATTAAAATTATACAATATTTTTAAAATAGGAAAAGACACCTTAAGAAATTAGCCCATGACTAATCACACACTTCATGTGGTGCGATAATAGCCACATAATGAATTAGCCCAAAATCTCGTTATCGCAAGGAAATAGAAAATGAAGCTCAGCCCAAAATACCTTGTCGGAGCCCATCCGCTAAAGACATACACACTAAGACCTAGAGACAAGCCGCTTTAAATGTATAGTAGGGTTTTGACATATAACTCCATCCGCTATCAATGGTTCATTTAAAAATTATGTATTCGCCCATTTTGGACGATTAAACCCAGGGCCACAAAGTCAAAAGCCTTGCACTCTTCCAACTGAGCTAAATAGGAAACTTATTATACATAGTTAATATCTATATTACTATAGAGGCTACAACCATTAAAAGTTAATTGACAAGTAACACAGTTGAATGAGAGATAGCTTTATGAATAATTCATTGATTAAATTTGTTTTATAATGTGTGTATTAAAATTATACAATATTTTTAAAATATAAAAAGACACTTTAAACTATTATAAAATGATTAATTTTAATAATTAAAACAATTTATATTGAACATTTAAATTTCTATACATGTCTTAAAAGATAATAATTGATTAGCTTTTTCACCTACTAAATTCTCAAAGCTTATATTGCGGAGTCAAGGATTAGGGTTCACCTCGTAAGATATATCAATTATATAAGTTTATTTTTAGTATGCTATAGGTTCATTTGTACACGAAATGCCCAAAAAATGAACTTGTAATACATTAAAAATGACATCTACTAATATTGAGACCGAAAAGTCTTTTGATATATCGAGACACCATGAACATACGATATCTAGTTATTAGGCAAGTTGGGCATATAACCCCCTCGGACTAGGCCATCACAAAGAAGTAAACAACGAAACTTAATCCAAGTAAAATCTCTCGTAAGAGCCCATTCGCTAAACAATACACTAAGATTGTCCTATAACGCCAATAATGGTCCATTTCAAAACCATGCATTCGTCCACCCTGGGGCTCAAACCCAGGACCACAAGGTTAAGAGCCTTGCGCTCTACCAACTGAGCTAGACGGGCATGTCATCATACATAGTTAATATTGATATTAGTATGGGGGCTATAAGTATTGAAAATTATTTAGCAAGTTGTACAATTGATTGAGAGATAGTTTTATGAATAAAACATTGATTAAATTTGTTGAAAAATATGTGTATTAAAATTATACAATATTTTTAAAATTGGAAAAGACACCTTAAGGATTAGCCCATGACTAATCACACACTTCATGTGGTGCGAGAATAGCCACATAATGAATTAGCCCAAAATCTCGTTATCGCAAGGAAATAGAAATGAAGCTCAGCCCAAAATACCTTGTCGGAGCCCATCCGCTAAAGACATACACACTAAGACTAGAGACAAGCCGCGTTATATGTATAGTAGGGTTTTGACTTATAACTCCATCCGCTATCAATGGTTCATTTAAAATTATGTATTCGCCCATTTGACGATTAACCAGGGCCACAAGGTCAAAAGCCTTGCACTCTTCCAACTGAGCTAAATAGGAAACTTATTATACATAGTTAATATTTATATTACTATAGAGGCTACAACCACTAAAAGTTAATTGACAAGTAACACAATTGAATGAGAGATAGCTTTATGATAATTCATTGATTAAATTTGTTTTAAAATATGTGTATTAAAATTATACAATATTTTTAAAATACAAAAGACACTTTAAACTACTATAAAATGATTAATTTTATTAATTGAAACAATTTATATTGAATATTTAAATTTCTATACATGTCTTAAAAGATAATTGATTAGCTTTTTCACCTACTAAATTCTCAAAGCTTATATTGCGGAGTCAAGGATTAGGGTTCACCTCGTAAGATATATCAATTATATAAGTTTGTTTTTAGTATGCAATAGGTTCATTTGTATACGAAATGCACTAAAAAGAACTTGTAATACATTAAAAATGACATCTACTAATAATGGACCGAAAAGTCTTTTGATATATCGAGACACCATGAACATAGGATATCTAGTTATTAGGCAAGTTGGGCTTATAACCCCCTCGGACTAGGCCATCACAAGGAAGTAAACAACGAAACTTAGTCCAAGTAAAATCTCTCGTAAGAGCCCATTCGCTAAACACATACACTAAGATTGTCCTATAACGCCATAATGGTCCATTTGAAAACCATGCATTCGCCCACCCTGGGGCTCGAACCAGGACCACAAGGTTAAGAGCCTTGCGCTCTACCAACTGAGCTAGACGGGCATGTCATCATACTTAATATTGATATTAGTATGGGGGCTATAAGTATTGAAAATTATTTAGCAAGTTGTACAATTGAATGAGAGATAGTTTTATGAATAAAACATTGATTAAATTTGTTGAAAAATATGTGTATTAAAATTATACAATATTTTTAAAATAGGAAAAGACACCTTAAGGAGTTAGCCCATGACTAATCACACACTTCATGTGGTGCGAGAATAGCCACATAATGAATTAGCCCAAAATCTCGTTATCGCAAGGAAATAGAAAATGAAGCTCAGCCCAAAATACCTTGTCGGAGCCCATCCGCTAAAGACATACACACTAAGACCTAGAGACAAGCCGCGTTATATGTATAGTAGGGTTTTGACTTATAACTCCATCCGCTATCAATGGTTCATTTAAAAATTATGTATTCGCCCATTTTGGACGATTAAACCCAGGGCCACAAGGTCAAAAGCCTTGCACTCTTTCAACTGAGCTAAATAGGAAACTTATTATACATAGTTAATATTTATATTACTATAGAGGCTACAACCACTAACAGTTAATTGACAAGTAACACAATTGAATGAGAGATAGCTTTATGAATAATTCATTGATTAAATTTGTTTTAAAATATGTGTATTAAAATTATACAATATTTTAAAAATACAAAAAGACACTTTAAACTACTATAAAATGATTAATTTTATTAATTGAAACAATTTATATTGAATATTTAAATTTCTATACATGTCTTAAAAGATAATAATTGATTAGCTTTTTCACCTACTAAATTCTCAAAGCTTATATTGCGGAGTCAAGAATTAGGGTTCACCTCGTAAGATATATCAATTATATAAGTTTATTTTTAGTATGCAATAGGTTCATTTGTATACGAAATGCACTAAAAAAGAACTTGTAATCTATACTATATATAAAAACAATATCCTCCTCCCAATTTTTTCCGCCCAAACTTAGTGGCATTTTAGTAAAATCATTTATTTTATTCATTTGTTAATTTATTAATTAATTGTCCATATATATTTATTTTATTCATTTATTAATTTATTCATATATATATATATATAAACAAAAGTGCCTGGACAATTTTTTCTGTCAAAATATGGACATTTTTATAAAATTAAACTCAAAATTATTTTAGTAAAATCATTGATTTTATTAATCAACCATATATATTTTCATAAAAGTAGCAATCAATTATTATTACAATTAAAATTAATTACACTTTCCTTTGAGAGAACCCTTTGTTTTACAATTTTTGTGCTATATATATCACCATATTTACAGGACAAGCCCAGCTGAATTTATCATTCCGTATGACCTGGAGTGTCTAGAAAATAATTACTCCATAGGAATGAGATTTAAATTGAGGTTTGAAGGGGAAGAAGCTCCTGAGCAGAGGTATGTCACATGTGTTAGCATTGTTGAGGGTGATGTGTCTCTTCTTCGTATCAATTCTCGACCAATAACTAATATTATGAGCGTTATGTGGTGGTCTTTTTAGGTTTACTGGAACTATTGCTGGCATTGAAGATCGTGATCCCTACAAGTGGCCGGAATAAAAATGGAGATGTCTAAAGGTAATACCCTTGTGTTTGAAAGGGAGGGGTTTGGTGATACATTTTTATTTGTGATGCCTAAAATGATATGTATTGCTATCTTTAGGTGCGGTGGGATGAAACTTCAACGATTCCAAGGCCTGATCAGGTTTCACCTTGGAAAATAGAGCCAACTCTTTCTCCTCCTGCACTAAATCCACTAATTTGTGCCAAGTTTTCCACTTTTCCCCTCAAAATTTAGGGGCATTTATTATAAATTAATTTCTGTTAAATAATCATACTTTACTATGTGTTTATGTTTATTGGTTATAATGTTATTTATAAACAAGAAAATTGCAAATTTTATTTACAAAATTACGATCAAATAATGATTTTAGTCTCTAATTATTCAATATAATAATAATAATAATAATAATAATAATAATAATAATAATAATAATATATCTATACTATATATAAAAGATAGAATAATATTAGTGATAGAATAATATTAATTTTAATTGGTTATAATTGGTTATTATTAATTATGATAGATTGATTGAAAATTGAACGAAAAAGGAAATGAATTTATTTCGACAATTAAATTATTATAATTATATTAATAAATGGACACAAACACTTACCTGTCCTTAGAAATCCTCAAGAACTTCAAGCCTACTCTTGACTCTCTAAAATTTTCACCCCTTGAACACTTGATTCTCTAATTCTTGATGATTTATTTTTGTTTTTAAATGATTCGGCCAAAGGAGAGGAGGAGAAGGAGAGAGAAGATTTTTTTTTTCCTTTTATAATCTCGGTCAAAATGAGAGGAAGGGAGAAGAAATATTTAGCCAATAAATTTCTAGCCAATCATAATTAAAACTAATAAGACTAATTGATAAATCATAACAATTAGAAATATTAGGATATGATGGTTTTGTGAAGTATATCCATTACCATTTATATATGTATATAATTAACGTATGTATATTAATTTATATATATTTACATATCTATATATAACGTACATACATAATATATATATATATCTTTGATTATAAATCTTCATCTTAGTAATCTTAATATTTATCCATATAATACATATGCATATATATGTACCGTATAGTATATATATTCTATTATATATATGTACATATCAAAATAGTGATGATAATAATGACTATTATAAATGTTTGCAAAAATAGTGATAATAATAATAATAATAATGTATTCAAAAAAAAAAAATAATAATAACAATAATAATCTATATCTATACTCTATACTATATATAAAAGCAATATCCTCCAAAATATTTCCGCCCAAACGTATGGGCATTTTAGTAATACGATAGTTATTATGATAGAATAATATTAATTATAATTTTTTTTGAAAATAATTATAATTGGTTATAATTCGTTATTAGTAATTACGGTAATTATTATGATAGAAATATTTCACAATAATATTTTACACAATCAATTAAAAATGGAATGGAAATTAGGTAAATTGGAAAAGGAAATGAATATTAATAATTGATTGAAAATTAAAAATAGAAAAGAGAACGAAAATTATGTCAATTGGAAAAGGAAATGAATATTAATAATTGACTGAAAATAAAAAAAAATTATCCATAATTAATTAAAACAGAAAAGGAAATGGTCAAATAATGGCATTTTAATTTTTCACAATAAATTGTAAATCTTTCACAATTTTAAACAATGGAATGGAAATTAAAAATGAAACGGAAATATTTCAATAATAATATTCTACATCATCAACAGTAAAAGTAAATTAAAAATGGAAATGAAATATTTCAATAATAATAGTCTACATCATCAATAGTAAAGACATATTTTAAATTTTAAACAATAGTAAAGGTAAATTAAAAATGTAATGAAAATATTTCAATAATAATATTCTACATCATTAATTATTAGGTAAAAATATCAGTGCATCTATTATTCTAATTGACTAATTAACTGAAAATAAAAAAGAATAATCGACTGAAAATGAAGATGATATTACTAATTCACTGAATATAAAAAAAATGAATATTAATAAATGACTGCAAATAAATAATATCCATAATTGATTAAAATGAAAAAGAAAATGGTCAGATCATTGCATTTTAATTAAAAAATGAATGAAAATATTTCAATAACAATATTCTACCTCTTCTCCCAAAGGGTTGAATCCCCAACCCCAAAGGGCCCCCCACGCCCGGCCTGACAAAGCTTCTGGGAGGATGTAAAACAATATTCTACATCATCAATAGTAAAGGCATATTTTAAACAATATGAAAGGTAAATTAAAAAAGGAACAGAAATTAAAAATGAAACAGAAATATTTCAATAATAATATTCTACATCATCAATTAAAAATGGAACAGAAATTAGGTAAAAATATCATTGCATCTAATATTTTAATTGACTGAAAAAAGAATAATTGGCTGAAAATGAATCTGATATTACTATTTTGCATAATATATATAAAAGGATCACTAATTGACTGATATTCTACCATTATATATTTTCTATTGTTCTCTGCAATTTCTCATCTTTCTCTTTATTGCTTAGTAATGGAGTCAAATTACGCCTCTGCCTCCGACCTATCCCTTAGGACAAGGAAAAGCTCTATAAGGCTCCGGTTGATGCGTTGTTATTTGGCCAATGAATACCAATGTGTTGCCATCAACCAACAAACACTGGCATGCTTATTTCATGACTCCAAGGTACATATTGTATTTATACACTTTTTTTACAGCATTGAATTTTTGTGATATTGGATTAATACTATAGTTTAAATTCATACTATAATTTAGATTCATACTTTCAGAATACTGAATTTATGTTGTATGTTGGACAATCATACTTCAATATACATCACAAAATTTAATCACAGAATGACTTTGTTATCCACAAAATATAATCACAAAATGAATTTGTTACTCATAGAATATAAATTTATATTATTTATTTATTAATATTGGATTAATACTGTAGTTTAGACTTATACTATAATTTAGACTCATATGTACTCATAGTATAGTGATTAAATGGTTTATTTCAGAATACTGAATTTTTGCTTTATGTTGTAGGTTGTATATTAGACAATCAAACTTCAATATATATCATAGAATATAATCACATAATGGATTTGTTATCCACGGAATATAATTACATAATGAATTATTACTATTTTTTAGTATATTCATGATAGAAAAGGATATAAAATTTATAATATTTATTTATTAATTAATATTAATATTTATTGGTGATTCACTCATGGAATTTGTATCCATTTACAAATTTCTAAAGAATTTGTCAAACAATTCAACAAACTCTTGAAGGAAGGAAAAATCTATAATATTCACAATTTTGTTGTGCAAACATCTCGCATGAGGTTTAAGTCGTGCGAGCAAAAGTACATTATGAAAACGAATAATGACACATTGATTAGTGTTACGGACCAAGATGATTCTGATTTTTCCAAAGACATGTTTAAACTCAAGGATTTTGAGTGTTGAAGGCTCCCAGAAGTGTGGATAGCAACAACGTAATTTTTAATTACAATTTCGTTCTACCTCATGCAATAATTTTTTTTAGCCTTGATTTTTTAATAGTTATTTTCGATTAGGGCATAACACCACTGGAAGCTACATATTCGACAAATCTAGAAGTCATCTCCATTGATGAAACCATTCCTGGGCTGTAGTCTTTGAAGAGAATAAACATGGATTGTTCATCATTTTCAAAGAGTTTGAAAAAGCCTAAGATTGAACCCAATGCATGATAGTCTTGGTTGTTTTGTTTTTGATTTATCACAAACAATATTTATTTGAGTTTCAGTTCTTCTTAACATATGGATTAATTAACTAATGTTTTCTTAAGGGAAACTGTAACCGATGGAAAAACTAAAAAGTGCACTAATTAACTCATGTTTTTTTTTTTTTACAAAATGACAAAATTGTTATATATCTAGACAAAAAACATATGTTCCATACAAATGATTTAGGATAACAATTGATTCTATAACTGAGTTGCTAGAGAACAAGTACATTTGCCCAATTTATAAAATTCCTAAATAATGATATATAAAATCTACAAAGTTAAAACACCGCATGCGTAGATCTACACATGCATTAGCTATTAATTTGAGCAATTATTTGCTCAAACTCAAATAATGATAACATCAAAAAACATAAATGATCCAAAACATATCTGCACTATATAATATTTAATGTTCTAATTTAAATAATTATATATTGATCCAAATATTTTTAATATATTATAACAAATCTATTCCGTGCATCGCACGGGCAAAAATACTAGTACATTAAAAATGACATCTACTAATATTGGGACCGAAAAGTCTTTTGATATATCGAGACACCATGAACATAGGATATCTAGTTATTAGGCAAGTTGGGCTTATAACCCCCTCGGACTAGGCCATCACAAGGAAGTAAATGTTGGGAAACAATTCTCGAAATACCCAAGAAAAATGGACGAAATAGAAAATCCACTAAAACAAATATTACAAGAATATTACAAAATTCCAAGAATTCAAACCTACAACAAAGGTTCAATAAACCTGGAATACAAGGGACGAGGAGAACGGACTTTTGGGGTAGTTGTAAGTACGAGTCGAGTTGCCTCTGTCCTTAAAACCTTATTTACCGCCTCCCGGGGTGCTGGAGCGTTGCGGTCTAGGTTTCCCAGGATAAAACGTACTACGATCCGCCGTTTGAGCACACAAACTTGGATCCGGCGAACGAGAACGTGGGATGAACACAGGTGGCTAGAACGAAGGAGGAGCAGAGTTTCGAGGAGGAAAACTGATTTTCTTGCTTGCATTCATTCTCTGTTAAAATCTCTTGCTCAACCTGGAAATATATAGTAGAGGAAGTGATAAAATAGCATTGATAATGGCATTCATTCCTCATATGTAACCTCCTTCCATTAAGCACGAATTTACTTCCCACTAACAATCCATTAATAAGAAATAATGGCAGGATTAATTACATTAATTCCTTAATGCCAAAGGTCATTCTTATGAACGGTCACAGTGGAAGTGATATGTCGCTACTGGAGATCACTACGAGTTACCCTGGAAGCCACGAGACATCGCTCGTGAGAGAGGTTCGAAGCATTAGCCTTCGAGAGGTCCGCAAGACCGGCTTCCTTCGAGAGATCACATCGCGTCTCTCGGGCGTAACTCGCCCGCGCTTCGAGACATCGCGTGATGTCTCGAACGCTACCCGCGGCGTGCCGCGAGACATCGCCGATGTCTCGCGCGCTGCCCAGGTTCGAGACATCAAGGTCTCGAACCGCCTAGGAGAGCCGAGACATCAGCGATGTCTCGCGCTGCCTAGCTTTGCCGCGGCGCGTTCCTTCGAGAGCTCAACCTCTCGAAGGTTTGAGTGGTAACGAGATGGAAAAACTGTTCGGAAATTTGGCATAACTTAGCCCGCAAGGCCTGCCAATTTCCGGACGACATTCGTGCCCGCAGGTGCCGGCGCACACAAGTTCAAGCCTTTCGAACTCATTTTTGGGATTTGATTTGCACCCCCCCCCCTGCGCGCAAGAGAGAGCATCTATGCTATACAAGTTAATTAGCTTAGAAAAGCTTCTTGTATATATAGTGGGTGAAATCCCCTTCCCAAACCAATGTGGGACAAATGCTTTTCTTTAAAGCTTTTCCCACAATTTTCCATCTCAATGGGTCTACTTTGAGAACCAATTTCTCATTCACCCATTATCCATTTTGAGCGTATAATATATCGATCTCTTCGTCTCAAAACAAAGAATCCGAATCCACTTTGACCCGACCCAAATCGGATGTGGACCCTACATATATTTATACCACAAAATTGCCACTTAAAATGCCATTTATTGCCATTTTTTCCAACAGTAAACAACGAAACTTAGTCCAAGTAAAATCTCTCGTAAGAGCCCATTCGCTAAACACATACACTAAGATTGTCCTATAACGCCAATAATGGTCCATTTGAAAACCATGCATTCGCCCACCCTGGGGCTCGAACCCAGGACCACAAGGTTAAGAGCCTTGCGCTCTACCAACTGAGCTAGACGGGCATGTCATCATACATAGTTAATATTGATATTAGTATGGGGGCTATAAGTATTGAAAATTATTTAGCAAGTTGTACAATTGAATGAGAGATAGTTTTATGAATAAAACATTGATTAAATTTGTTGAAAAATATGTGTATTAAAATTATACAATATTTTTAAAATAGGAAAAGACACCTTAAGGAATTAGCCCATGACTAATCACACACTTCATGTGGTGCGAGAATAGCCACATAATGAATTAGCCCAAAATCTCGTTATCGCAAGGAAATAGAAAATGAAGCTCAGCCCAAAATACCTTGTCGGAGCCCATCCGCTAAAGACATACACACTAAGACCTAGAGACAAGCCGCTTTATATGTA
This sequence comes from Ipomoea trifida, assembly GCA_003576665.1. Taxonomy (NCBI): domain Eukaryota; kingdom Viridiplantae; phylum Streptophyta; class Magnoliopsida; order Solanales; family Convolvulaceae; genus Ipomoea; species Ipomoea trifida. Next base: position 23,225,164 of record CP025646.1, read on the forward strand.
TAGTATGGTTTTGACTTATAACTCCATCCGCTATCAACGGTTCATTTAAAAATTATGTATTCGCCCATTTTGGACGATTAAACCCAGGGCCACAAGGTCAAAAGCCTTGCACTCTTCCAACTGAGCTAAATAGGAAACTTATTATACATAGTTAATATTTATATTACTATACAGGCTACAACCACTAAAAGTTAATTGACAAGTAACACAATTGAATGAGAGATAGCTTTATGAATAATTCATTGATTAAATTTGTTTTAAAATATGTGTATTAAAATTATACAATATTTTTAAAATACAAAAAGACACTTTAAACTATTATAAAATGATTAATTTTATTAATTGAAACAATTTATATTGAATATTTAAATTTCTATACATGTCTTAAAAGATAATAATTGATTAGCTTTTTCACCTACTAAATTCTCAAAGCTTATATTGCGGAGTCAAGGATTAGGGTTCACCTCGTAAGATATATCAATTATATAAGTTTGTTTTTAGTATGCAATAGGTTCATTTGTATACGAAATGCACTAAAAAAGAACTTGTAATACATTAAAAATGACATCTACTAATATTGGGACCGAAAAGTCTTTTGATATATCGAGACACCATGAACATACGATATCTAGTTATTAGGCAAGTTGGGCTTATAACCCCCTCGGACTAGGCCATCACAAGGAAACTTAGTCCAAGTAAAATCTCTCGTAAGAGCCCATTACACTACACTAAGATTGTCCTATAACGCCAATAATGGTCCATTTGAAAACCATGCATTCGCCTAGACTGGGGCTCGAACCGAGGACCACAAGGTTAAGAGCCTTGCGCTCTACCAACTGAGCTAGACGGGCATGTCATCATACATAGTTAATATTGATATTAGTATGGGGGCTATAAGTATTGAAAATTATTTAGCAAGTTGTACAATTGAATGAGAGATAGTTTTATGAATAAAACATTGATTAAATTTGTTGAAAAATATGTGTATTAAAATTATACAATATTTTTAAAATAGGAAAAGACACCTTAAGGAATTAGCCCATGACTAATCACACACTTCATGTGGTGCGAGAATAGCCACATAATGAATTAGCCCAAAATCTCGTTATCGCAAGGAAATAGAAAATGAAGCTCAGCCCAAAATACCTTGTCGGAGCCCATCCGCTAAAGACATACACACTAAGACCTAGAGACAAGCCGCTTTCTATGTGTAGTAGGGTTTTGACTTATAACTTCATCCGCTATCAATGGTTCATTTAAAAATTATGTATTCGCCCATTTTGAACGATTAAACCCAGGGCCACAAGGTCAAAAGCCTTGCACTCTTCCAACTGAGCTAAATAGGAAACTTATTATACATAGTTAATATTTATATTAATATAGAGGCTACAACCACTAAAAGTGAATTGACAAGTAACACAATTGAATGAGAGATAGCATTATGAATAATTCATTGATTAAATTTGTTTTAAAATATGTGTATTAAAATTATACAATATTTTGAAAATACAAAAAGACACTTTAAACTACTATAAAATGATTAATTTTATTAATTGAAACAATTTATATTGAATATTTAAATTTCTATACATGTCTTAAAAGATAATAAATGATTAGCTTTTTCACCTACTAAATTCTCAAAGCTTATATTGCGGAGTCAAGGATTAGGGTTCACCTCGTAAGATATATCAATTATATAAGTTTGTTTTTAGTATGCAATAGGTTCATTTGTATACGAAATGCACTAAAAAAGAACTTGTAATACATTAAAAATGACATCTACTAATATTGGGACCGAAAAGTCTTTTGATATATCGAGACACCATGAACATACGATATCTAGTTATTAGGCAAGTTGGGCTTATAACCCCCTCGGACTAGGCCATCACAAGGAAACTTAGTCCAAGTAAAATCTCTCGTAAGAGCCCATTACACTACACTAAGATTGTCCTATAACGCCAATAATGGTCCATTTGAAAACCATGCATTCGCCCACCTTGGGGCTCGAACCCAGGACCACAAGGTTAAGAGCCTTAAGCTCTACCAACTGAGCTAAACGGGCATGTCATCATACATAGTTAATATTGATATTAGTATGGGGGCTATAAGTATTGAAAATTATTTAGCAAGTTGTACAATTGAATGAGAGATAGTTTTATGAATAAAACATTGATTAAATTTGTTGAAAAATATGTGTATTAAAATTATACAATATTTTTAAAATAGGAAAAGACACCTTAAGGAATTAGCCCATGACTAATCACACACTTCATGTGGTGCGAGAATAGCCACATAATGAATTAGCCCACAATCTCGTTATCGCAAGGAAATAGAAAATGAAGCTCAGCCCAAAATACCTTGTCGGAGCCCATCCGCTAAAGACATACACACTAAGACCTAGAGACAAGCCGCGTTATATGTATAGTAGGGTTTTGACTTATAACTCCATCCGCTATCAATGGTTCATTTAAAAATTATGTATTCGCCCATTTTGGACGATTAAACCCAGGGCCACAAGGTCAAAAGCCTTGCACTCTTCCAACTGAGCTAAATAGGAAACTTATTATACATAGTTAATATTTATATTACTATAGAGGCTACAACCACTAACAATTAATTGACAAGTAACACAATTGAATGAGAGATAACTTTATGAATAATTCATTGATTAAATTTGTTTTAAAATATGTGTGTTAAAATTATACAATATTTTGAAAATACAAAAAGACACTTTAAACTACTATAAAATGATTAATTTTATTAATTGAAACAATTTATATTGAATATTTAAATTTCTATACATGTCTTAAAAGATAATAATTGATTAGCTTTTTCACCTACTAAATTCTCAAAGCTTATATTGCGGAGTCAAGGATTAGGGTTCACCTCGTAAGATATATCAATTATATAAGTTTGTTTTTAGTATGCAATAGGTTCATTTGTATACGAAATGCACTAAAAAAGAACTTGTAATACATTAAAAATGACATCTACTAATATCGGGACCGAAAAGTCTTTTGATATATCGAGATACCATGAACATACGATATCTAGTTATTTGGCAAGTTGGGCTTATAACCCCCTCGGACTAGGCCATCACAAGGAAGTAAACAACGAAACTTAGTCCAAGTAAAATCTCTCGTAAGAGCCCATTCGCTAAACACATACATTGTCCTATAACGCCAATAATGGTCCATTTCAAAACCATGCATTCGCCCACCCTGGGGCTCGAACCCAGGACCACAAGGTTAAGAGCCTTGCGCTCTACCAACTGAGCTAGACAGGCATGTCATCATACATAGTTAATATTGATATTAGTATGCGGGCTATAAGTATTGAAAATTATTTAGCAAATTGTACAATTGAATGAGAGATAGTTTTATGAATAAAACATTGATTAAATTTGTTGAAAATATGTGTATTAAAATTATACAATATTTTTAAAATAGGAAAAGACACCTTAAGGAATTAGCCCATGACTAATCACACACTTCATGTGGTGCGAGAATAGCCACATAATGAATTAGCCCAAAATCTCGTTATCACAAGGAAATAGAAAATGAAGCTCAGCCCAAAATACCTTGTCGGAGCCCATCCGCTAAAGACATACACACTAAGACCTAGAGACAAGCCGCGTTATATGTATAGTAGGGTTTTGACTTATAACTCCATCCGCTATCAATGGTTCATTTAAAAATTATGTATTCGCCCATTTTGGACGATTAAACCCAGGGCCACAAGGTCAAAAGCCTTGCACTCTTCCAACTATGCTAAATAGGAAACTTATTATACATAGTTAATATTTATATTACTATAGAGGCTACAACCACTAACAGTTAATTGACAATGCAAGTAACACAATTGAATGAGAGATAGCTTTATGAATAATTCATTGATTAAATTTGTTTTAAAATATGTGTATTAAAATTATACAATATTTTTAAAATACAAAAAGACACTTTAAACTACTATAAAATGATTATTTTTATTAATTGAAACAATTTATATTGAATATTTAAATTTCTACACATGTCTTAAAAGATAATAAATAATTAGCTTTTTCACCTACTAAATTCTCAAAGCTTATATTGCGGAGTCAAGGATTAGGGTTCACCTCGTAAGATATATCAATTATATAAGTTTGTTTTTAGTATGCAATAGGTTCATTTGTATACGAAATGCACTAAAAAAGAACTTGTAATACATTAAAAATGACATCTACTAATATTGAGACCGAAAAGTCTTTTGATATATCGAGACACCATGAACATACGATATCTAGTTATTAGGCAAGTTGGGCTTATAACCCCCTCGGACTAGGCCATCACAAGGATGTTAACAACGAAACTTAGTCCAAGTAAAATCTCTCATAAGAGCCCATTCGCTAAACACATACACTAAGATTGTCCTATAACGCCAATAATGGTCCATTTGAAAACCATGCATTCGCCCACCCTGGGGCTCGAACCCAGGACCACAAGGTTAAGAGCCTTGCGCTCTACCAACTGAAATAGACAGGCATGTCATCATACATAGTTAATATTGATATTAGTATGCGGGCTATAAGTATTGAAAATTATTTAGCAAATTGTACAATTGAATGAGAGATAGTTTTATGAATAAAACATTGATTAAATTTGTTGAAAAATATGTGTATTAAAATTATACAATATTTTTAAAATAGGAAAAGACACCTTAAGGAATTAGCCCATGACTAATCACACACTTCATGTGGTGTGAGAATAGCCACATAATGAATTAGCCCAAAATCTCGTTATCACAAGGAAATAGAAAATGAAGCTCAGCCCAAAATACCTTGTCGGAGCCCATCCGCTAAAGACATACACACTAAGACCTAGAGACAAGCCGCGTTATATGTATAGTAGGGTTTTGACTTATAACTCCATCCGCTATCAATGGTTCATTTAAAAATTATGTATTCGCCCATTTTGGACGATTAAACCCAGGGCCACAAGGTCAAAAGCCTTGCACTCTTCCAACTGAGCTAAATAGGAAACTTATTATACATAGTTAATATTTATATTACTATAGAGGCTACAACCACTAACAGTTAATTGACAAGTAACACAATTGAATGAGAGATAGCTTTATGAATAATTCATTGATTAAATTTGTTTTAAACTATGTGTATTAAAATTATACAATATTTTAAAAATACAAAAAGACACTTTAAACTACTATAAAATGATTAATTTTATTAATTGAAACAATTTATATTGAATATTTAAATTTCTATACATGTCTTAAAAGATAATAATTGATTAGCTTTTTCACCTACTAAATTCTCAAAGCTTATATTGCGGAGTCAAGGATTAGGGTTCACCTCGTAAGATATATCAATTATATAAGTTTGTTTTTAGTATGCAATAGGTTCATTTGTATACGAAATGCACTAAAAAAGAACTTGTAATACATTAAAAATGACATCTACTAATATTGGGACCGAAAAGTCTTTTGATATATCGAGACACCATGAACATACGATATCTAGTTATTAGGCAAGTTGGGCTTATAACCCCCTCGGACTAGGCCATCACAAGGATGTAAACAACGAAACTTAGTCCAAGTAAAATCTCTCGTAAGAGCGCATTCGCTAAACACATACACTAAGATTGTCCTATAACGCCAATAATGGTCCATTTGAAAACCATGCATTCGCCCACCCTGGGGCTCGAACCCAGGACCACAAGGTTAAGAGCCTTGCGCTCTACCAACTGAGCTAGACGGGCATGTCATCATACATAGTTAATATTGATATTATTATGGAGGCTATAAGTATTGAAAATTATTTAGCAAGTTGTACAATTGAATGAGAGATAGTTTTATGAATAAAACATTGATTAAATTTGTTGAAAAATATGTGTATTAAAATTATACACTATTTTTAAAATAGGAAAAGACACTGCCTGGGTTCAATTCTTTGTTCCCTTCGCGGCGCCTTCTTATGAGGGGTTGGACGCAGACCGAGCCAAACTGTGCGGGGATGGCCCATCCGACCATCGGAGATATCATGACCCCTTGTTGGTGAATCAACTCAGCGATGGCCCTCCTTTACGTGAGTGCTCTCTCCCCTCTCTCTCCCTTTTTTTTTTATACTCATCACGTGTGCCACGCAGCCCCTGTCTCCAGTACACCCAGTATGCTCCGGGTGTACAATACTCGTGGTAAGCCCACTCCTTCACACACACAATCGGGCGATGAGGAGTCCTCAATCGGTGTGATGGCTGATCCCACCTGGGATGGCGTTGAGTCTGGTGTCCTTTTCTCTCCCTCTCGTGCGGCTCCACCGGTCATTGCCATCGACAGCCCTGCTAGGGTCGATCGCCCCTCTGGGCCTCCCAGGTCTCCATCGATTGAGTACGATCCCCATGATCCCCTGTTCGCGAGGGGCCACAGCGGAACCTCTCGTCCCAGGCCACTTCGTCCTTACCACCCGGATCATATCGACTTCATACGTCGCGAGTTGCGAGAAATGGTTCCTGCCTAGACTCGGTTTTGGATGGACAGCAGTCCTATGGACGCCTTGAGTTCGCACTTGGTGGGGGATCTGATGAATGTGAGTACCCTCTGATAAATGTTACTCGAAGGTACCCCTTCCCCAGAGCTTTTTCTGGTCCTAACCTCTCTCTCTTTTTTCTTTTTTTTTTTTGTAGGCCTCTATGCAGGCTATCGGGCTTCAACAGCGTTTGCAGGAGGCTTCTCAAGATTATGCCGCCTCGGAAGAGGCGCTTCGGGAGCTAGGAGAACACCATCAAGATCTTCAGGTGAGGCACGAAGCCACGTTGAAGGAACTGGATGCCCTCAAGACTGCGTTGATGGAATTTGATGTCCTCAAGACTGCCCACACGGATCTGCAACTTTTCCACTCGACTCTCCAAGGCGAACACGAGGAACAGCAGGTCGCCCATGCCCGCGCCTTGGAGCAAGCCAAGGCGCATGCCATTGAGGATTGGCAGGGGACGAAGGATTTCTCCCGCGCGGCTGACGATTATGCTTGCTCGCGTATGCCAGGCCTGCTCAGGTATTGGTTGTCTTCTCCTGAGCGTTCTAGTCAAGCTATGGTAAATGCCATGTCCGGATGGCACGATGCACAAGATTATCAGGAGTGGGCGGTTACTGCGGGGGGTTAGTCTGCTATGGGGCCTGTTGCAGAAGTTTGGTTGCGAGATACTGACGAAGGGCACGCGAGGGTTGTGCGAGAATGCGAGGAGGTCTTTTACTTAGCGCAGCGAGATATGTAGGATCAGCTATATGGTAAGTTGCGTCGTCGCTTCACTTCCTTCAGCATCGCGAGGTGGAAGTTGCCAGAGTATCTTCCCCTCCGTCGTCCTCCAGCTCCGGTCATGCCCACCTCCACTACCACCCCTGCAGACGGATTCCTTATGAGCCCAGAGAGAGCCGGGGGAACATCATCCGTGGCCTTGCCATCAGATCCGGTAGGAGGCTCCAGCGCCATTGGGAGTGTGGATCCGTTTGTGAGTCTCCACTTCACGTCCGGGTCTGGCTTTCCCGGGTCATAAGGATCGTTTTCCAACATTTCCAGCTTCCTTTAGCATAGATGTTCTTTTGTTTTTGTTAGCTCGTCGTATTTTATTCCATATTCCCGTCATGTATGAATTATAAGACATGTTTCGCGAGCAAGGAGTTTTTTTGTTTTTGTTTCTGTTTTTGTTTTTGTTTTTTTTTTTTTTGCCTAACTCCCATCTGCCTCTTTAACCCCGCATGGACTGCTCCCCTCGCGGGTTTGCCGATACACCTCACACACCCACACTGGTCCATGGGTTGCCTCCAAGCAATGCAACGCACTTACCCACGCCTTATCGCCTTATTACCTAGACCGCCTGCAGGTCCGTTGCACGTGTGGGTTGCCCCGAGCTATGCAACCTACGCGCCTTATTAGCCGACGCATGGACCGCCAGGCGATCCCATGCGCGCATGTGGGTTGCCTCCACGCAACCCACACGCCTCGCTCGCCTTATCCACAGCGTCATGGCCCAACCACCTTGGGTCCGATGCGCCTCCAAGCATCCTAATTAGCCAACGCCTGGACCGCCAGGCGGTCCCATGCGCGCATGTGGGTTGCCTCCACGCAACTCACACGCCCCGCCTTATAGTTAACCAACGCATGGACCGCCAGGCGGTCCCATGCGCGCATGTGGGTTGCCTCCGCGCAAATCACACGCCCCGCTCGCCTTATCCACGCCATGGACCAACTACCCTGCAGGTCCGACGTGTGGGTTGCCTCCCAGCAATGCAACCTATTTAATCAACGCATGGACCGCCAGGCGGTCCCATGCGCGTGTGGGTTGCCTCCACGCAACTCACACGCCCCGCTCGCCTTATCCACAACGCCATGGACCGACTACCCTACGGGTCCGCGCTCGCATTGGATTTTATTTGTTTATTGAAGTAAGAGAGGAAAGTGTAAAGAGTGTACCACCCGCACGCACAATTATGAAGAGTGTACCACCTGTGCGCCGCCGTGGTGGGTAGTTTTATTGCCATTTCGATGGAAAACTCGCCAAGTGCCTTTCTCGGATCAATTCCGAGTGAATGGCCTATACAATTATTTACTTCGTTTGTTCAACTATTGGAAGAACTTCTTCAGATGGTGGGTATTCCACACCCGGTTGATTGGGACCCTCTGCATCGTTTCCAATTTGTAAGTATTTTCCCGAACCACCTAGCAAATTTTGTATGGTCCTTCCCAATTTTGTGCCAATTTGCCACCTTGTAGGGGTTCGCTAGCCTCCCTTCTACGTAGGACTAAATCGCCCTCCTGGAGGCCCCTCGGTCGTGCCCGAAAATCATGGTAACATTTTACTGTTCTTTGATATGCAGCCATATGTCGACTAGCCGTCTGCCTCCTTTCCTCCAAAAGACTTAACTCAACTCTCATGCTTTCGTCATTCCGCCCAGAGTTGTAACGCTTACTTCTCTCGGTGGGTATGGCGGATTCTAAAGGATTTCGAGCCTCGCACCCATATGTTAGGGCGAAGGGTGTTTCTCTGGTGGCTTTCCTGGGGGTGGTTCTGTACGCCCATAATATAGTAGGCAACTCTTCGTACCACGCAGACCCGGCGATCTCTACTCTCTTTTTTATGCCGTCCAGGAGGGTACGGTTCATGTTTTCTACTTGCCCGTTAGCCTGAGGGTATGCTACTGCTGCCTTGACGTGTTCCACCCCGTGGTATGCGCAGAAGCGAGTGAAGTTTTTATTGTCGAATTGTTTCCCGTTGTCTGATACTATTTGCAGAGGTACCCCAAACCTTGTGAATATGTGCTTCCACACGAATCTTCGGCACTGATATTCCGTGATCGAGGCGATGGGCTCCGCCTCTACCCACTTGGTAAAGTAGTCTACCGCCACTATTATGAACTTCAGGCCGCCCACACCCCTGGGAAAAGGCCCTAGCAGATCTATGCCCCAGCGCGCAAAGGGGATGGCGGATGTCACCGGGGTATAATAAGACGCTGGTCGTCCGGGGAGTATCGCGAAGTGTTGGCATGCGGGGCACTTCTTCACGTACTCTAGGCAATCAGCCCTCAAGTGGGGCCAATAGTATCCCTGTAGGATGATTTTTCGTGCCAGGGTTTGGGCCCCTTGGTGGGCCGCGCACACCCCTTCGTGCATTTCAGCAAGTACTTCGTCTGCCTCGACCTTAGTTAGGCAGCAGAGTAGCGGCCCCCCGAAGGATAGCTTGAATAGATTGCCATCTATTATTTGGTACGATGGGGCCATAGTTACCACTTTACGTGCCCTCGTCGGGTCGTTCGGGGTAGTCCCGTGTTTTTTATAAAGAATCATCTCCTGCATCCATTCGTCCGGGGCGGGGTGGATGGCACATACTTCCTCCCTCTCGATGCTGGGCGCGCTTATATCAACAGTGGTGATTATCTGGGAGACATACCCCAAATGGTCCTCCAAGCCCTACGTGACTCTAGATAGAAGGTCGGCTTCCCTGTTCTCTGCTCTAGGGATTTGAACCAACTCCCATCGCTCGAAATCGGCTAATAACCTTTGTACCACCTCCTTGTACTGTCTCATCTGGTTCTCTCGAGTTTCGAATTGGTTGTTTACGTGCCCCACCACGAGCCTGGAGTCGGATCGGATTGTCAGGCTACTCACTTGGAGTGCCCTGGCCAATTTCAACCCGCCTACCAAGGCTTCGTATTCTGCCTCGTTGTTGGACACCGGAAAGTTAAATCTGAAGGCTTGGTAAGCCTTAAAACCTTCCGGGGATATAAGTACTGCTCCGCCCCTGCACCCCTTCTTGCTAGACGCCCCGTCAGTGTACATTTCCTTGTCTCTGGACTTCCTATCTGATTTGCCCGGCTCATCGGGGATGGTGCATTCCACTATAAAGTCTGCCAATGCTTGACCTTTCATAGCTGCCCGCGGGCGGTATTCCAGGCTATATTGCGTGAGTTCCATCGCCCACTTCACCATTCGGCCCGAGGATACCGGATTTCTTAGGATCGACCCTAAGGGTTGGTCTGTCAGTACTATCACGTGATGCGCTTGAAGGTAGTACACCAATTTTCGCACGGTTCGGATGAGGGCGTATACCGTCTTTTCAAGGGGAGTGTATCTTAACTCAGCGTCGTGCAGGGCTTTTGTGACACCCCAACCTCACATAGGCTGAGATAGCTAAAAACTTAACATGGAAGCTGCCAATCTCAACCAACAAACCAAACATAGCGGAAGCAATTTAAACTTAAGGGCGTCATGCCACACCTAGGTATTAACAAAGCCTAGATGCACAGGCTAAACAAGAAACTAAACAACTGTCATATCATAAAACCAAGGTAATAATCCTCAACAACATCCATGAAAATCCAAAAGATCATACTCAAAATACTGAACAGAGTATCAAAAGATCTCAAAGGCTCACAGGCCATCAAAACAAAGTCTAATCATAACTAGCTAAGGCTAAGGTCCTCATAAGGAAAGCTCTAGCGCGCTCGCGATGTACTACTCCATACCTGGGAAAACACGCAAAGAACCATTAGCAAAAGAATGCTAAGCAACCACCATTCACACCCGCAAGGAGATATAGATATACATAAGCTTAGAAATAGGTTTACACACCCATATAGAATATAAACACCAACGAACTGTACAACAGTGCAAATCGATACTCAACAAGGATAAACTGAACGAATCACAAACCAAGACTCAATCCGATAAATCCAACAACCAATACGAAAGCATAATGCGTAACGAATCATAAGCGAGATACCAACTGAACACAACCATAAGAAGTCAATCAACCATAACCAAGAACCATAAGATGTCAATCGAATAAGCACAAGGACTCACAAGTAAATACACCAAGAAAGAATCCCGACTCCATCCTCCAAACCCTCATACCAACCGAGCCAACCATCACCCAAGTCACACCATAAGTCAGAAGTCAACACATGGACCGAAGTCCGCACATGGACCGAAGTCCGCACATGGACCGGAGTCCGCACATGGACCGGAGTCCGCACATGGACCGAAGCCCGCACATGGACCGAAGCCCGAAGTCAGAAGTCAAATAGTCAAAGTCAATAGTCAATAGTAACCAATAATCCACCATCACACCCATACTCCACACCAATACAACCAACCAAGACATGGGTTCATCTCAAATATGAACACCAACCAACTCCCAGTTCATGAATCAGAGAATTAATAGACCAAGAACACCAACAAGAGGGAACCAAAGACACGAATCAATACTCCAACTAAGGCATCAATTACTCAATGAATAACATGAATAAATACTCCAATAACATGGTAAAATACCCAACAAAACAATCCAACAATGATCTGAAACAAAGACCAACAACAGACAACAAGAACAAAGAAACTGCTCACTGGAAACAACTCCCAGTGAACTGGCGGATCACTCTCACGGACCACTGACCTCCGCCAACCTCCTCCGCTAGAAGGAGGCGGCCTCCCTCGGCGGACCACCCTCCTCCGCCAACGCCAACCGCTGCCACCTTGCGGAGAACCTTCACGGGTTACATTGTGCCGCTCCGGCCTTCCGCAAGGCCAAACCCATTCCCAGATTCCAGAGACCAAAATCAGACAATGAACAATACCACTTCCAGAACACAAAATCAGACCAAAACCATTCACATTTCATCCAATTTAGAGTCCAAAAATAAGGAAATCCATAACATCATGATCATACAACACAAGACAAAGATCAAGATGCAATCCAAACAAATAGATCAAGAAGAATAGGCTAATCACAAGAATTTCCAGGATTTCCAGATCACCAAAATCATTATATATAGAATAGGGAATGAAATAGTTTTGATGGACATGGATGGTTACCTCAAAGAGCTTTTCCTCCAACCAATCAAGCCTCAAGCTAGCCTTTAAGCCTCCCCTCCACCTTGATCATCTTTTCCCAAAGAACCCCAAAAGAACTTTATAAGAAAAAGGCTTAAAGACTACTAAAAACACAAAATGCAAGATAGATTCTAGGATAGATGCACTTACCCAATCCTAACCAAGCTTAAAAGAGCAATCTTGACTTGAAAACTTGTAGGAGAAATGAAGATGAATTTTGGAGGTTTTCTAGATGAAAATGGCGCAAGGATGAGGGGAAATGAAGAAGGAGAGGTGTAATCCTTTAGGGTAAGTTTTAGTCTTCAAATCATATGCCAATAATACATACAATATTTTAGATTGTAAGACTTTAATTGAAATTGGGCTCAAGTGTAATATAATGGCTTACAAGGATTAATTATATATTCAAGACTAGAGTTTGGGCTAATGAATTCATCCCTTATGAATTAAATATAAGGATTAGGATGAGAAAGCCCATAGAAGTGTCTTAGGAACAATATGTAGATATATATCATATAAGATCAATAAATTGGGCTTGTAGGAATATTAAATTACAAATTGTAAGGGTCCAAATTGAATAAAAATCCCTTACAAGAATAATCCAATTAATTGGGCTCTTAATTAGAATAATTAAATTAGGCAACAAATATATATACAAGGGTATATATATATATATATATTCGAAATTGAAGGAAAAACTAGCCCAATTAAATTAATAAATTGCCCAAGGAATTAATTAGCGATCGAAGGCTTAAAACGAATTTACGGGGTGTTACAGCTTTGCTCACGTAATAGATGGGCTTTTGGACTCCCATTTCCTCTCTCACCAATACCGAGCTAATGGCGGCTGGCGCCATCCCCAAATATACATATAACACCTCGCCTTTCTCCGACTTCGACAGGATGGGTACAGATGCTAGGTATGCTTTGAATTGTTCGAAGGCTTCCTGGCATTCAGGGGTCCAAGCGAAACCATTTTTCTATTTCATCACCTAGAAGAAGGGCAATGATTTTTCTGCCAGTTTTGACATGAATCTGCTTAATGCAGCCAACTTCCCGTTCAATCGCTGAACCTCCTTCATTGTGTTGGGGTGTTTCATCTGCAGGATGCTTTGCGCCTTTTCTGGATTGACCTCGATGCCACTATGGGTGACCATGAAGCCCAAAAATTTTCCTCCCTTTACTACGAATGCGCATTTTTTTGGGTTTAGGCGCAGGTTCTTTTGCTTCATGATCTCGAAGCACTTGGCTAGATACTCTGGATGGGTCGAGGCCTCTTTGCTTTTTACTAACATATCGTCAACATAGGCCTCCATGATGTTGCCAAGTAAGTCCTTGAATACTTCTGCCACCATGCGGGTGAAGGTGGCACCCGAATTCTTTAGGCCGAAAGCCATGACTATATAGCAGTATACACCATCCGGGGTGACGAACGCCGTCTTTTCTTCATCCTCCTTCACCATGAATATCTGGTGATACCCCTTAAACGCATCCATGAAACTAAGCAGTTAGCAACCAGCGGTTTCATCTACCAACTGGTCGGTGCGGGGTAGGGGAAAGGGATCCTGAGGGCAGGCTTTGTTGAGGTCCGTATAGTCCACGCACGTTCGCCATGTGGGGGGTTTTGGGGCCAGCACGACATTTGCTAGCCATGCTGGATACATCACTTTTCGGATATGGCCTATTGCCAACAACGTGTCTACCTCCGCTTTCACAAAAGCTCTTCGATCAGCCGACAGGTGGCGGCGTTTCTACTTAACGGGTCGGAAACTCGGATCCACTGCCAATTTGTGTGTGATAATGGAGCGGTCTATGCCCGGCATGTCCTCCGGGCCCCAGGCAAATACAATGGAGTATGCCCTTAGGACGGCCATCACCTGCTCCCGTAACTCGGGGGTGAGTCCCTTACCTATTCTGACACACCTGTCGGGGCAACTTGGGTGTAGTGGGATTTCTTCTAGCTCTACTGCAGGTTCCGATCCGGTACTTCTTTCCCTCTCCAGCTCTACGGTATGGACCGGCAGGGGGCCTGCCATCAGTTTCTCACACGCCGTGCTATAGCATTTTCGAGCTAAGTGCTGGTCTCCCCTAACGGTCCCCACTCCTGCCACCGTATGGAATTTCAGACACAAGTGCTCCATCGAGATGAGTCCTCCTAAACCGACCAGCCCTGGTCTTCCCAAGATGAGGTTGTGGGCACACGTCACCTTGACTACAACAAATTCCATGTGCATTTCTCGAACGCGGGGTGGGGTGCCCAGCTCGACCGGCAAAGTTATCGATCCTTCCGTTTCCACCGTGTCACCAATGAACCCGGCCAACGGGGTTCGTACGGGTGTAAGCTGGTCCTCGCTGAGTCCCAGCTTTAGGAATACGTCATGGTACATGACGTTGATGCTGCTTTCGGTGTCGACTAGTACTGTCCTTACGCAAGCGCCGTTGACCACCATCGAGATCACGAGGGCGTCCTTCGGGGTAGTTGACCTCGCTGGAAGGTCTCTGTCCGAGAACCAGATGGGCTCCCGTCGAGGCTTCTTCGTGGTTGGGTGGTCATCGACGGCCCCCACGAATGCCTGTTCCCCCAAGGTTTCCCCTCCAAATATGACGTTAATTACTGGTCGATTGGGTTCGTCTCTATCCTTTTGTTTCCCAGTTTGCGGTATTTGGGGTGTCGCACCCCTTCCCCGTGTGTCCCTTTTGGCCATCCTGTCCCAATCTATAAAGTTACCTAACTTGTCGGCCTGTATCAGTCTCTCTATTTCTTTCCTCCATGCTTGACAGTCGTTCGTGTTGTGCCCATGGGAACGATGGTATTTGCAATATTTTGACATGTCCGCCCCCGAGGGGTTGGGGCGCGGGTATGGTGTTCTCACCAGGTGACACTCTTCGGCGTAAGCCAATATGTCGCTTGGCGGAGCTCTCAGAGGAGTGAACGGTACCAAGTGAGGCGTCCTGCCCGAGGGGGGTGCTGGTGCCCAGGGTGGCATGCGAGAACCCGCATGGGACTTGTTCCCTGGGTTGGGTTTCCTTTCTTCCCTGCCCCTTCGGGGGTGGGAGGTCGGGCTACCCCCGGACTTTGAGGACCCTTCCGTTCGCGACCTCTTGCTCCCTTCCTCCTCCAGGTATTTTAGACGGTTTGCTTCCTCCGCCTCCGCGTAACGGTCGGCTTTCATCATCAGCGACGTGTAGGTCCTTGGCGTTTTGCGGCGTAGGCTTTTATATAGATCCCCCGCTCTCAGGGCAGAGATGAACATGGCAATGGCCGACCTGTCATCCATGTCCTCCACTTCAGCCTCCTCCGTTCGCCAACGGACAAGGAATTCCATCAGGGTCTCATCCTTTCCTTACTTTAAGCTTGCGAGGTGTGTGAAATGTTTTTTACTCCTCCTCCCCCGCATGAAGCAGGTGATGAATTTCATCGCCATTTCGTGAAAAGAACCGATCGATCCACCGGGTAAGTTGGTGAACCAATGTTGAGCCCCTCCGGCCAACGTGGAGAAGAAGGCTCGGCACATGGCTGCCTCGGACGACCCCACCAGCATCATGGTGGCCTGGTATGACAATATATGTTCTAGCGGGTCACCGGTTCCATCGAACCTTCTCACGTTGGGCGGTTTGAAGTTGGCCGGGAGAGGTTCGCCCATGATCTCCGAGGTAAATGGCGGGGTTATTGTTATCTTGGGTACGACCGAATGGTCCCCCAACTCTTTCCACCGGATTAACTCTTCCATTTTCGCGTCGATTCTGCGGACCCAGTCCTCGCGAGGTTCGGTTCGTCGGTTAGCCCAACGTTCCATCGGGTGATAAACACTTTCGCCTTTTCCTTCCAAACTAACATCCCCCGATACGTGTCGCCCCCGCACGTCTGTTTGGGAAGGGCGAGGGACAATGATATCCTGTCGCCTTCCATTTGGGGGTTCGGCTGCACTAGGTTGGCTGCCCTGTGCAGCGCTGTCCCCGTGTCTTCTGCCCTCCAGGAGGGCGGGATGCTCTTCCGCTCGGACTGAAACCAACACTTCGTCTCCTCCTCCGTTTCTCCCAGGGGGCGGGCCCCCCGGCTGTTCAGTAGGTGGGACAACCATGGTACCCGGAACCAACTCAGAAATATGACCGGACGAAGGGAACTAACCCTCAAGGGTTTGTGTGAAGAACACGTACTTTCAGTTTCGGCACCCATAGATGGTGCCAATGATGGTTTTAACGGATCGGGTCCACCATAAACCGGATACGGAAGACCGGGTCTAACAGATTAGGACCCAGGCGGTTACAAAAGTAACTATGAGAATCGAACCCGCGACAGGGGGTTGAGAATAAGGAGCGATACACTAGACCGTAGTATGTGCCCTGTTAATGATGTGTCTGAAGAATACCCGAACGCCAATATTTATACTGGCTTCCCTCCTCTCAGATTCGCCCACGCGTACGCTCCAAGATCTCACTCCAGCTCCTTGCGCCACGTGGTCCACGCACCACCTAGCCCACGCACGCACGCCACCCCACTCCCCTACGAGACCGCCTGCACGGGGCACCACGGGCCTGGCCGGCGCGAGGGGGCGCCGGGTCACGGCTCGGCCACGCACCGGGTGCGCTGGGTGCGCCGTGGCCTGGCGCTGCCAGCGCCCCCGCCGGCGGCCAGTCCGGCACGTCAGCGCCTCGCCGGCGACACCCTAGCGGACCTGGGCCCACCTCTTCGTGGACACCTCAACCCAGCCCACCATCACAAGCCCAATAGATCCAGCCCACACCCAATATCCCCATCAACATAGTTAATATTTATATTACTATAGAGGCTACAACCATTAAAAGTTAATTGACAAGTAACACAATTGAATGAGAGATAGCTTTATGAATAATTCATTGATTAAATTTGTTTTAAAATATGTGTATTAAAATTATACAATATTTTTAAAATACAAAAAGACACTTTAAACTATTATAAAATGATTAATTTTATTAATTAAAACAATTTATATTGAATATTTAAATTTCTATACATGTCTTAAAAGATAATAATTGATTAGCTTTTTCACCTACTAAATTCTCAAAACTTATATTGCGGAGTCAAGGATTAGGGTTCAACTCGTAAGATATATCAATTATATAACTTTGTTTTTAGTATGCTATAGGTTCATTTGTATACGAAATGCACTAAAAATGAACTTGTAATACATTAAAAATGACATCTACTAATATTGAGACCGAAAAGTCTTTTGATATATCGAGACACCATGAACATACGATATCTAGTTATTAGGCAAGTTGGGCTTATAACCCCCTCGGACTAGGCCATCACAAGGAAGTAAACAACGAAACTTAGTCCAAGTAAAATCTATTGTAAGAGCCCATTCGCTAAACACATACACTTATATTGTCCTATAACGCCATCAATGGTCCATTTGAAAACCATGCATTCGCCGACCCTGGGGCTCGAACCCAGGACCACAAGGTTAAGAGCCTTGCGCTCTACCAACTGAGCTAAACGGGCATGTCATCATACATAGTTAATATTGATATTAGTATGGAGGCTATAAGTATTGAAAATTATTTAGCAAGTTGTACAATTGAATGAGAGATAGTTTTATGAATAAAACATTGATTAAATTTGTTGAAAAATATGTGTATTAAAATTATACAATATTTTTAAAATAGGAAAAGACATAGGAATTAGCCCATGACTAATCCCACACTTCATGTGGTGTGAGAATAGCCACATAATGAATTAGCCCAAAATCTCGTTATCGCAAGGAAATAGAAAATGAAGCTCAGCCCAAAATACCTTGTCGGAGCCCATCCGCTAAAGACACACACACTAAGACCTAGAGACAAGCCGCGTTGTATGTATAGTAGGGTTTTGACTTATAACTCCATCCGCTATCAATTGTTCATTTAAAAATTATGTATTCGCCCATTTTGGACGATTAAACCCAGGGCCACAAGGTCAAAAGCCTTGCACTCTTCCAACTGAGCTAAATAGGAAACTTATTATACATAGTTAATATTTATATTACTATAGGGGCTACAACCATTAAAAGTTAATTGACAAGTAACACAATTGAATGAGAGATAGTTTTATGAATAATTCATTGATTAAATTTGTTTTAAAATATGTGTATTAAAATTATACAATATTTTTAAAATACAAAAAGACACTTTAAACTATTATAAAATGATTAATTTTATTAATTAAAATAATTTATATTGAATATTTAAATTTCTATACATGTCGTAAAAGATAATAATTGATTAGCTTTTTCACCTACTAAATTCTCAAAGCTTATATTGCGCAGTCAAGGATTAGGGTTCACCTCGTAAGATATATTAATTATATAAGTTTGTTTTTAGTATGCTATAGGTTCATTTGCATAAGAAATGCACTAAAAATGAACTTGTAATACATTAAAAATAACATCTACTAATATTGAGACTAAAAAGCCTTTTGATATATCGAGACACCATGAACATACGATATCTAGTTATTAGGAAAGTTGGGCTTATAACCCACTCGGACTAGGCCATCACAAGTAGTCCAAGTAAAATCTCTTGTAAGAGCCCATTCGCTAAACACATACACTAATATTGTCCATGTAAAATCTCTTGTATGAGCCCATTTGCTAAACACATACACATAACGCCATCAATGGTCAATTTGAAAACCATGCATTCGACCGTGCATTTACCCACCCTGGGGCTCGAACCCAAGACCACAAGGTTAAGAGCTTTGCGCTCTACCAACTGAGCTAGACGGGCATGTCATCATACATAGTTAATATTGATGTATATTAGTATGGAGGCTATAAGTATTTAAAATTATTTAGCAAGTTGAACAATTGAATGAGAGATAGTTTTATGAATAAAACTTTGATTAAATTTGTTGAAAAATATGTGTATTAAAATTATACAATATTTTTAATATAGGAAAAGACACCTTAAGGAATTAGCCCATGACTAATCACACACTTCATGTGGTGCGAGAATAGCCACATAATCAATTAGCCCAAAATCTCGTTATCGCAAGGAAATAGAAAATGAAGCCAAGCCCAAAATACCTTGTCGGAGCCCATCCGCTAAAGACACACACACTAAGACCTAGAGACAAGCTGCGTTATATGTATAGTAGGGTTTTGACTTATAACTCCAAACGCTATCAATGGTTGATTTATAAATTATGTATTCGCCCATTTTGGACGATTAAACCCAGGGCCACAAGGTCAAAAGCCTTGCACTCTTCCAACTGAGCTAAATAGGAAACTTATTATACATAGTTAATATTTATTACTATAGAGGCTACAACCATTAAAATAGGAAAAGACACCTTAAGGAATTAGCCCATGACTAATCACACACTTCATGTGGTGCGAGAATAGCCACATAATGAATTAGCCCAAAATCTCGTTATCGCAATGAAATAGAAAATGAAGCTCAACCCAAAATGTAATACTATTATAAAAGGCATTGAATGATTTAACCAATACTTTCATTGGAAGCGTAAACTACTATACTAACCTGATTCCATGGAGTTTGATGAAGTTCTGAGCCCTTTCCTCTTCACCACTTCTTTCTCTTAGTATTTGCAGAACCCTTTTTCTCTCTGGTTTTTCACGTTAAGTTTTCCCAAGTGATAGGATAGGAAAATATTCTTGGCATTTATATATTGTCTGCTCAACATAACTTGACATTCCAATATTTAATATTGGAATTATGGCAATAATGGGCCATAAACCCATACAATTAAATAGGCTTAAATATCCTCATTTGAAAGCCAAAGAGAGAGGAATTATAACCCCTGATCTGCTACAAGTTTTATTCTATTTCCTATCAAAATGGAATTTTAATTGTTCAGATCACTTAATACATGGACCACAATAATATTAGAATAAAATATTCTAACATTCTCCCACTTGGACCATGTGTATTATTGATGGACTAGGATAACTTTAATTCGCGAAATATCTCAAAACATCAAAGAATTTTTACTTAAATCAAAGTCAGCTAGATCATGGCGGTCGCACGTTATTTGAACAACATGTTCCCTTCCATGCATCATAGGTCACCTTTAATTTCAATACTGACAACCATATGTGCAAACAGAGATATAACATTAATTGAATTCAACCAAGTCAATATAGCATAAAACTGAAAGTAATGATAACAAGGCTCTATCTAAAATTCCCATACTCTCCACATGGCAGGAGAATCCCTTAGGTGCTAAACCTTTGGTCAAAGGATCAGCAACCATAAGTTCAGTTTTGATATGTCGAATTGACACTCTCTGTTTCTGTACTTCTTCTTTAACTGAAAAATATTTTAATTCCATATGCTTAGCACCCTTAGAGTATTTGTCATTCTTAGAGAAGAACACTGCTGCGGAGTTGTCACAATAAAGTCTTAAAGGCCTAGAAATATTGTCGACTACTCTAAGCCCCGAGATCAAATTCCGCAGCCACAATCCATGATTTGTGGCTTCAAAGCATGCCACAAATTCTGCCTCCATAGTGGAAGGTTTCCATGAAACTGCTCCTCCAGCTAATAGAAACAAATAACCAAATGTAGATTTTCTCGTATCTACACATCCAGCATAGTCTGAATCAGAATAGCCAATCACTTCAAGTGGATCTGGTTTCCTATACGTAAGCATATAATCTTTTGTGCCTTGTAGATATCTTAAAACTTTCTTTGCATCCTTCCAGTGCTCTATGCCAGGATTACTCTGATATCAACCCAACATTCCAACAACAAAGCTGATGTCTGGCCGAGTACAAGTCTGTAAATATCCCAAACACCCAACCACTGTTGCATAAGATATGCTTTCCATTTGTTTTTTCTCAATTTCATTTCTGGGACATTGAGCTAAACTAAATTTGTCCCCTTTCTGCATCGGAACCACTCCCGAAAAGCATTTATCCATCTTAAATCTTTCCAAGACCTTGTTAATGTATCCTTTCTGAGACAATCCTAATAATCCTTGTGATCTATCTCGGAATATTTCTATTCCAATCACATAGGATGCCTCACCCATATCCTTTATTTCAAAGGTCTTAGAAAGAAATACTTTAACATCACGCAACATGGCCTTATCATTTGCAGCAAGTAGAATGTCATCAACATATAAAACTAAAATAGCAAACTTACTCCCACTAACTTTCATGTAGATACACCGATCAACAGTATTTTCCACAAAACCATAAGATGTAACAATACTGTCAAATTTAATGTACCACTGTCGGGAAGCTTGCTTAAGTCCATATATTGACTTTTCTAATGTACAAACGAGTTGTTCCTTTCCTGTGGCAAAAACCCTTCTGGTTGGTCCATATATACTTCTTCCTCTAAATCACCATTTAGAAAGGCGGTCTTAACATCCATTTAGTGAAGCTCCAAATCGTAATGAGCTACCAATGCCAAAATAATCCTTAACGAGTCCTTCTTAGAAACTGGGGAAAAGGTCTCGTTGTAGTCGATGCCACTTTTCTGAGTATAACCTTTGGCAACAAGTCTAGCTTTATACCTTTCGACATTACCTTTAGAGTCGCGTTTGGTCTTAAAGACCCATTTGCACTCGACTCTTCTTGAATTTTCAGGTAATTCTACAAGGTTCCAAACTTTGTTAACTTCCATAGATTTTAACTCATCTTTCATGGCATCTAACCATCTTTCAGAACTGTTATTTTCAATGGCTTGTTTGAAGGAAACCGAATCCTTATCAAGACTCAAATCATTATCTTGTTCAGCAAAAATATATCACGTAGTCATTAGAAATGGCAGGTCTCCTTTCCCTTGTAGACCGTCTTAATGTCATTTCTTCTCGTGGTTCATTGATTTCTTGCTGAATTATGATTGATTCATTTTCATTGGTCACAATATCCTCATGTGGGTTTAGGACATTCTCATGTCGTTAACGTGCACCAGAAGATGGCAATGTAATAACCGGAACTACATCTTGAAAAGATTTTTCATGTGAAGAGGTTTCAGCATGAATTTCTCGAATGTCTACCTTGTGTGGTTCTATGCTCCCACTATTTTGACCATTTTCAATGAATCGAGCATTTCCAGTCTCTACAATTCTCATACTATGGTTAGGACAATAAAACCTGTACCCTTTAGACCTTTCTGGATAGCCAATGAAAAAACCACTAACTGTCCTTGGGTCAAGTTTATTCTCACGTGGATTATACAACCTTACTTCCGCTTGGCAACCCCATACATGAAGATGCCTTAAACTCGGTTTCTTCCTTGTCCATAGTTCATAAGGTGTCTTATGAACTGCTTTACTTGGAACCCGATTTAATAAATATGTAGCGGTCTTTAACGCATACATTCACAGTGAAGAAGGTAAGGTACAATTACTTACTATGCTTCTAACCATATCCATAAGGGTACGATTTCGCCTTTCAGCCACACCGTTTTGTTGCGGTGTTCCGGGCATTGTATACTGTGCACAAATGCCCCTACTTTCGGGGAATTTAGCAAAAAGCCCTGGGCATTGTCCTCTTTCGTCAGACCTACCATAATACTCACCCCCTCGGTCTGACCTCACAATTTTGACTTTTCTATCTAACTGCCTTTCAACCTCATTAATGAACACCTCTAAAGTGTTCATAGACAGAGATTTATCATGTAGTAGATATATGTAGCCATGTCGTGAATTGTCATTTATAAAGGTAATGAAGTACCTTTCGCTGCCCCAAGAAGGAACATCGAAAGGTCCATAGATGTCGGTGTGAATTATTTCAAGCAACTCACTACTCCTTGTGGCAGGTTTCTTGGCTATGTGTTTGGTTTGTTTTCCCTTAATACAATCCACACACACATCCCAATCACTAAAATCCAAGGCAGGTAGGATTTCAGATTTCTCCAACCTTACTAACCTTTCCTTGGATATGTGTCCCAGGCGTTTATGCCACAAGTAAGCAGAATTTTACTTTAATGCACTACGTTTGACTCCTATACTACTCTCAACTTGAAATAAAGATTCAGCAAAATTTACATCAAGATTAAAACGATAAAGAGAATCAATCAAAGTACCAAAACCATAACATTTATTGTCCTTACATAAATGAAAAGTACGATTCTCGAATTTGATGTAAAATCCCAACATATCCAACCTACTAACTGAAACAAGATTTCTAGCACATTCAGGGACATAGAGACAAATTTTTTTTTTTAGATCCAAATGATATCCAGTATCTAGGATCAATATATACGTCCATATTCCCTCAATTCGTGCCTTCATCCTATTTCCCATAAACAAGAATTTATCAGTTCTTCTTGTGGGTTGGATTGAACTGAATCCCCTTCTGTTCAAACCAAGCCTTTCTCTTCGGACAATTTTTCTTCAAATGCCCCATTTTAATCACGCTTCCTCGTGAACCAGCAAATGTTTAGTTTCTTAAAAACTCCATTTTTCTTTAAGAGTATTGTAGTTCACACGGAACTGTCCAAACTCTGCTGGTGCAAGTGAGTTAATGACAAGATGAACTAGCCATGATTCAGGCAACTCCATCCCCATCCCCTTTAATTTTGCTGCAATATTGACCATTTGGTCGCAGTGATCATGGATTGGCACAGACCAATCAAACTTCATAGAAGTTAATTCTGTCATCTGGTTCCCTGCAATTGACTTATCTGCAATTTCAGACATTGATAACTCTTTCACTTTTGCCAGAAATTCAGATGCAATATCAACTTTTGGCATCATCGGCTTCATATTTTCTGCCATGGTAATCTTCATGAGGTTTAAACACATTTTATTGGACCTCATCTATTTTCCATGGACAGCATTCATTGAAGCCGAGAATTGAGCAAAAGCTGAAATTTCACATTTACACCTTAATGCTTTTATGCTAGGTATTTAAACAATTCAGACTTACATTTATGTATGATAGAAACTTTAATAGATGCCAACAATGTTGGAAAAATTGTTGCTGCTATCTGTAATACAAAAGAGATACAATATAATACAGAAGAACAAGGGAACAAAACCGGATCATCTAGTATCTTCAGGTGTGTAATCACTTTCCTATAAGCTTTAAATCTCCCTTAGAAAAGCAACAGGGTTCCAGATTTAATCTTATGGGATACAAGAAGATAATGAAATTCTTAAGTTGCTTCAATTAAGAATTTCCTGGTGAATTGTAGGACTGTGAAATATCAAGGTTAAACAACTAGTTAAGTTGTCTTTCATCATATGTATCTCCTTTAGATTTTATAGATATAAAATCTGACTGTTAGGAGAGGTTACTGGAAGTTTATAGCAGTTACAAAACCAACTTCCAAAATATATATGAAATATAACTGATTTTTGGGATAAGTTTACGTAATAATCTGAACTCATGCATGTGATATAATTCAAACAATTATATCCACTCATTTAATATTTCAGATCCATGCATGCGAACATGCAACTTAGGAAATATTAAAATCACATGCATAGTAACTGCCATGCTAAAGGAAAGCATTTACGTAAAAGACAAAGAGGAAAGGTTCAAGCTTAGAGAGGAAACTTCCCTTAACTTCCGAGAGATACGAGACATAAAACTTATGTCATGAAAAGATCTTTACTGCAACTTTGCATGTGGAGTAATCCAATTGATTACATTAATACTTTAATATTCCACATGCATGAAGTCATGCTAATAGGAAATAATAAAAGTATAATCACATGCAGTTTTGACAATTAGCAGCTACATGCAGCACTGACCATTCGAGACATAAACATCATTCGAGAGGTTCATGCCTTCTCGAGAGGTAAAAAACCAGAACTGTACACATGCATATTATCTTCATATATTAATATCTTAGTATGCAAGAACCATGCAAACAAGACACAAAACATATATATGAATATACATGTGCATGTACTGAAACTCCTTAGGTGAAGCCCCTATTCCTTGACATAAACCATAATCCATATGCAAGGTATATATTCGAGACATTGCTTCACATAAAGTATGTTCGAGGCATAACTCCTGCGAGATAGATTCCGCGAACCGACCTCTCGCACGATCTCTCGAACACCTCTCGAGACCTCTCAAATAACCCAAAATCATCTCTACCAAACTCAATAATATTTACTACTCCAGAACTCCAAATATTATTTAAGTAATCATGGTAGACATCTGAACCATTAATCTCCATTACTGTACAAATATCCAACAACAATACATAAAATAAAACAATAATAATAATAATAACCAAGCACTAGTCAAATAAGCAAGTCATCTTTGGATAAACAAAGCTATTTGACAAAGCACTAAAATTATATTCTTTAAGTATTATAAATTATTTGCAATGATTCACCTTTGGGCAATCTCATAGCAATGTAATTTATAATAATTATAATTGTCATCAAAGGCATCTCAATGATTTGGGCAAATAAATTCTATTTTATTAGTATCTATCACCATCTAGCTAGGTCACTTTGGTGACTAACAAGCTAAAAGAAATATGCATCCTTAATAAATAAAATAGAATTTTATTGCCATAAGAAATATTCATTCAGTCCAAAACATTATATAACAAGGTCACTTTGGTGACTCTCAACATCCGTAATAGACTAAAACATAATTCAAGTAAGCAAATATTTAATTTATTTTAATCTAATTGTTACTTGGCCAGGCTACTTTGGTAACTAACAGGCTCTTTACAACAATAGATAAAATAAAATAATAAAATAATAAAATAATAATAATAATGATTTGAGAACCATAACAATCTAACAAATCTTTTCTTCTCAAACCAACATTCATAATAATAATAATAATAATAATCATAATAATAATAATAATAATAATAATAATAATAATAATAATATTGTTGTTGTTGTTGTTGTTGTTGTTGTTGTTGTTGTTGTTGTTGTTGTTGTTGTTGTTGTTGTTGTTGTTGTTGTTGTTGTTGTTGTTGTTGTTGTTGTTGTTGTTGCTGTTGCTGTTGTTGTTGCTGTTGTTGTTGCTGTTGCTGTTGCTGTTGCTGTTGTTGTTGTTGTTGCTGTTGTTGTTGTTGTTGTTGTTGTTGTTGTTGTTGTTATTGTTATCATCCCCAATTCTCCAGCCTTGCGCTGGAGAAGCAGCAGCACGAAAGCTGCTTTCCTTCTCTAGCCGCAAGGCTGGAGAAGAAAGGTGGCTACCGACGGCCGGTTTCAAACCGGTCGTCTAGCCGATGACGGTACAAGACAACACTGTTAATCTTTAACCCGTCAAAAAGATTATAACTTTAATATATGTATATGACCATAAATCCGTAATATACATATATGATAACAATACAAAATTTAACGCATATATATATACACAAATTATTAAGAATTAACGCATATATATATACACAAATTTCGTATGAAAAAATGGTAAATCATTATACCTAACCTTGCTCATGATACCAAATGCAATACTATTATAAAAGGCATTGAATGATTTAACCAATACTTTCATAGGAAGCGTAAACTACTAACCTGATTCCATGGAGTTTGATGAAGCTCTGAGCCCTTTCATCTTCACCACTTCTTTCTCTTAGTATTTGCAGAACCTTTTTTCTCTCTGGTTTTTCACGTTAAGTTTTCCCAAGTGAAAGAATAGGAAAATATTCTTGGCCCTTATATATTGCCTGCTCAACATAACCTGACATTCCAATATTTAATATTGGAATTATGGCAATATTGGGCCATAAACCCATACAATTAAATAGGCTTAAATAGCCTCATTTGAAAGCCAAAGAGAGAAGAATTATAACTCATGATCTGTTACAAGTTTTATTCCATTACCTATCAAAATGGAATTTTAATCGTTCAGATCACTTAATACATGGACCACAATAATATTAGAATAAAATATTCTAACACAAAATACCTTGTCGGAGCCCATCCACTAAAGACATACACACTAAGACCTAGAGACAAGCCGCGTTATATGTATAGTAGGGTTTTGACTTATAACTCCATCCGCTATCAATGGTTCATTTAAAAATTATGTATTCGCCTATTTTGGACGATTAAACCCAGGGCCACAAGGTTAAAAGCCTTGCACTCTTCCAACTGAGCTAAATAGGAAACTTATTATACATAGTTAATATTTATATTACTATAGAGGCTACAACCATTAACGGGGTGTTTGGTTCACGGAATAGGCAGGGAATGGCATAGCATTCCCAGTAATAGCCTATTCCGTTGTTTGGTTCGCATTTGTATTCCCAGGAACAATGTTCCTGGGAATGAGCTATTACCCTTGCAAGGGTAATAGCTATTACCAGGGCCCCTACTGGTATTAGTCTATTCCTGGCCTCTCAGGAATAGCTATTTTAATATATTTTCTTTTTTATCCTTTTTAAACTTAAAATAAAACTTAAATTTTACACATCTCACCTCTGCCATTACAAATTGGACTTCTTCTTCAAGGTATTTTTCTAATCTTTTTTTTTACAGATTATTATTTAAATTTATATATATATATATATACTGTTATTTAGATCACAACACTTTATTTTTTATAAAAATATTATTTTTTTAGTAATATTGCGCAACATTGTTCATCTACACTATTTGTTTGTATTTATAGATGAAGAATACAATTAACTGCGGGCAAAAATGGGAATCAATTAAATGAACAAAAATGTTGAGTTGTGTGTATTGGACATTATGAATTATTATTCTGTACAGAAAAAAACTAGGGAGACAATCCCATAAACATTACTACACTGCCTTGGAGCTGCTGCTTCTTTTTCCTCCGCAATGCCGCGCGGCTTTCAATTTTCTATTCTTCCTTCCCGCCTCTATGGTCGAAGACAAGTGATGATCTTCTTGAATTTTTGGCTGCTTCAAATGGCGTATAGAACTTTTATTCTCCTTAGGATAATCTCATAACATTTTATAGTAATATTAGACAAGTGATGATCTTCTTGAATTTTTGGCTGCTTCAAATGGCGTATAGTACTTGTATTCTCCTTAGGATAATCTCATAACATTTTATAGTAATATTAGGACAACTGAATATTGATCATTTGTTGCAGGAAGACTCCTTGAAATAAGGAGATACACACATCTCAAACTAACTTCCTGAAGACTTCATAATCTCTTCTTCTAAATATTATTAAAGAGTTAATACTCAATATAGTCCTCGACTATAATGGTTTTACTCGATTTAGTCCTAAATGACTTTTTGTACTTAATTTAGTCCTCGACTTTGATGATTTTACTCAATTTAGTCCTCCGTTATCAATTCCGTTTGTTGACCGTTAAAAGAAGGGTCAACATGGTAATTTCTTCCCCTCTTATTGGTCATATTACCCTCTTCTCCATAATTCTCCCTCCCTCTTCTTCATAAAATCAATACTAATTATTGAAAATGGTAAAATGGTTTACATATAGTATTTGTGTATCGTAATGGCCAAACCTGTATTCTATAGAGATTCATGTTCAAACTCCATTCATTTTCTAGAGATATAGATTTTCGAGATTGATTTACAA
>CP025646.1:23254380-23266478 GCA_003576665.1 Ipomoea trifida
TAATAATAATAATAATAATAATAATAATTTTGTACAAGGACATTTATGTCATAAATATATATTCAATTTATATTCCTTTAACCAACCAAACGTGGTAATACAATTCCCAAGTCTATTCCTTCCGCGAACCAAACTCTAGAATACAATTTCTATTCTATTCCTTACCTATTCTATTCCTTATGCAATAGTATTCCTATTCCCTTAAAATTCATTCCCTGAACCAAACGTGCCGTAAAAGTTAATTAACAAGTAACACAATTGAATGAGAGATAGCTCTATGAATAATTCATTGATTAAATTTGTTTTAAAATATGTGTATTAAAATTATACAATATTTTTAAAATACAAAAAGAAACTTTAAACTATTATAAAATGATTAATTTTATTAATTAAAACAATTTATATTGAATATTTAAATTTCTATACATGTCTTAAAAGATAATAATTGATTAGCTTTTTCACCTACTAAATTCTCAAAGCTTATATTGCGGAGTCAAGGATTAGGGTTCACCTCGTAAGATATATCAATTATATAAGTTTGTTTTTAGTATGCTATAGGTTCATTTGTATACGAAATGCACTAAAAATGAACTCGTAATACATTAAAAATGACATCTACTAATATTGAGACCGAAAAGCCTTTTGATATATAGAGACACCATGAACATACGATATCTAGTTATTAGGCAAGTTGGGCTTATAACCCCCTCGGACTAGGCCATCACAAGGAAGTAAACAACGAAACTTAGTCCAAAATCTCTTGTAAGAGCCCATTCGCTAAACACATACACTAGATTGTCCTATAACGCCATCAATGGTCCATTTGAAAACCATGCATTCGCCCACCCTGGGGCTCGAACCCAGGACCACAAGGTTAAGAGCCTTGCGCTCTACCAACTGAGCTAGACGGGCATGTCATCATACATAGTTAATATGATATTAGTATGGAGGCTATAAGTATTGAAAATTATTTAGCAAGTTGAACAATTGAATGAGAGATAGTTTTATGAATAAAACATTGATTAAATTTGTTGAAAAATATGTGTATTAAAATTATACAATATTTTTAAAATAGGAAAAGACACCTTAATTAAGGAATTAGCCCATGACTAATCACACACTTCATGTGGTGCGAGAATAGCCACATAATGAATTAGCCCAAAATCTCATTATCGCAAGGAAATAGAAAATGAAGCTTAGCCCAAAATACCTTGTGGGAGCCCATCCGCTAAAGACATACACACTAAGACCTAGAGACAAGCCGCGTTATATGTATAGTAGGGTTTTGACTTATAACTCCATCCGCTATCAATGGTTCATTTAAAAAATTATGTATTCGCCCATTTTGGACGATTAAACCCAGGGCCACAAGGTCAAAAGCCTTGCACTCTTCCAACTGAGCTAAATAGGAAACTTATTATACATAGTTAATATTTATATTACTATAGAGGCTACAACCATTAAAATTTAATTAACAAGTAACACAATTGAATGAGAGATAGCTTTATAAATAATTCATTGATTAAATTTGTTTTAAAATATGTGTATTAAAATTTTACAAAATTTTTAAAATACAAAAAGACACTTTAAACTATTATAAAATGATAAATTTTATTAATTAAAACAATTTATATTGAATATTTAAATTTCCATACATGTCTTAAAAGATAATAATTAATTAGCTTTTTCACCTATCAAATTCTCAATGCTTATATTGCGGAGTCAATGATTAGGGTTCACCTCATAAGATATATCATTTATATAAGTTTGTTTTTAGTATGCTATAGGTTCATTTTTATATGAAATGCACTAAAAATGAACTTGTAATACATTAAACATGACATCTACTAATATTGAGACCAAAAAGTCTTTTGATATATCCAGACTAGGCCATGGAACAAGTAGGGCTTATAACCCCACTAGGCCATCAAGTAAACAATGAAACCTCTTGTCAGAGCCCATACACTAATATCGTCTTATAACGCCATCAGTGGTCCATTTAAAAACCATGCATTCACCCACCCTTGGGCTCAAACGCAAGACCACAAGGTTAATAGCATTGCATTCTACCAACTGAGCTAGAAAGGCAAGTCATTATATTAAGTTAATATTGATATTAGTATGAGGACTATAAGTATTGAAAATTATTTAACAAGTTAAACAATTGAATGAGAGATAGTTTTATGATTAAAACATTGATTAAATTTGTTGAAAAATATGTGTATTAAAATTATACAATATTTTTAAAATATAAAAAGACACCTTAAGAAATTAGCTAAAAATATACTTTTTCTTATGGTCCACAATATATATATATATATATTGGATTGTATTAGATGTATTGGATTAAGTGAGACCTCTATTGAGATGAAGGAGATTCGCAACAATATTTCTACTTTATTATGAGATGTTAGATCATGATTATGCTAATAGTTTCATTTCAACATATTAAATTTTAACATGTAAACAAACCTATTTAAATTTAAAACTATTTAAATTTTATGAAGATGTTGTTTTTAGTCTTTTTATATGAGTCATTTCCATTTTTGGTCCTACTGTTATTGGGGCATTGCCAATTTTAGTCCACTTCATTAATTTTTGCCATATTACGACCAGTCTTATTTAGTTCTTGCCACTTTTAGTCCACCGTTAAAATTTTCGTCAAATAACCGTCCAAAATAGGGATATTTTGGTCTTTTCATGCCTTAATCATCTCCTTCACCCTTTGCAGTGGTCTTCCTTACACATTTTCATCCAATAAAGAGGTCCGACAAAAGCCATGACTTTGTAATGTGACTCACATGACTTCTGCCGAACCTCTTCATTAGATGAAAATGTGTAAGGAAAACAACTATAAAGGGTAATGGAGATGAGCAAAGCATGAAAAGACAAAAAATACCCCTGTTTTGAACGATCATTTGACGAAAATTTTAACGGTGGACTAAAAGTGGCAAGAACTAAATAAGACTGGATGTAATGTGGCAAAAATTAATGAAGTGGACTAAAATTGGCAATGCCCCAATAACAGTAGGACCAAAAATGGAAATGACTCCTTTTTATATTTATCAACTTATTAAAAAAATAATTTTACCAAACACTTTTAAACATAATCAGCTAGCTTATCAATTCTTCAGTTTTCATTTTCTAACTTATAACTTTTCAGCTTTCAGCTTTTCAGCTAAGTTCGTCAAACATAGCTTACAAGTCAAACATGATTATTTCTTTATTAATATATATTATTATTTGGTCCCACGGCTAGCTTAATAAAGATTATTATTTGGACATTAACATTTAAATTTTTAAAATATTTGTTTTTTAAATAAGATGAACATTATTATTTTATATCTAATTTATATTTGTAAAATTAGTTCTTTTGTAATAATGTGGCTTTAACCTTATTAAATAGGGTTAGTTTGTAATTTTATTTTTTTTTTGAAAAATTTGTATAACCATAATGAGCAAATACCATATTTCCTTTTCAACTCAATGTCCCAATTTGAGCATGAATAAAGAGATTTAAGCTCTAAGATCGATCACAATTCACAGTTCTCCTCATCAAATTAAGGTAAAATAAGGAGGAAAACTGTGAATTTTGATCAATCTTAGAACTTAAATCCATTTATTCATGCTCAAATTTGGATATTAAGTTGAAAATGACGAAAACACCCTTAACAATTTTAGATTTTGCACGTTTTAAACGGATGGGTGACTGGCGCGATGAAATTTGCCACTAAAACAATAATCGTGGATGAAAATTGGTACTGAAACAAACAATACTCATAGGACCAAAATTGGTAGAATTTAAACATGTGGACCAAAATTATCATTTTATAATCGAATTTATTATTCGGTTAAAACATATTGAACTTATTTGAAATTATTATTAGTTTTTCATATTAAATATATCATAATATAATAAATTATAATCAAAATAGTTATTAAACGAAAATTTGGCTTCAAATTTTTTTTGAAATTATTTATCTAAATTGAATAAAAGTGATAATATTATCAGGGCTACAATTGTATGGTTTTTATGCAATTACTACACAATTTTTTTTAAAATTTATGCATCCCTAAAATTATTGGTGAATTATTAATTATTTAACTAAAATAATAATTTTAAAAAAAACTATAGCCATTTTTTTGTATAATTGGAGAACTTGAGCATTTCCAAAACAGACCAAGAACAATGGAGCTATCTAGACTAATTGTCAAACAATTGTTCTGGTTATTATATTACTGCATTATCACAGGACCTGTAGCAGGCTTCTTTTCTTAGAGCATCCAATAAGGAGTTATTTCACAGATTTTGAAGAATTTTTGTTAGTGTGATTAAGAAAGAGAAAATGGGATGGGAGGGAAAAAAAAATATAAAACAAATAAGATTTTAAAAAAAAAAATAACAATAATAATAATAATAATAAATTAAGTTGTCAGGCGCGCCTGAGCGTGCAGTGCACGCGCCCGCTGGGCGCAGTATGTGCCTTTCACGCGTGTTTGACAGCGCGGGCGCAGTATGTGCCTTTCACGCGTGTTTGATGCAGCTGTCCATTGCGTCAGTGGGTCCCATTTACCTGCAAAAAACTCCACTCTTGCTGAGGCTCCTCATTCTTCTTTCTCTCCCTCTATCTCTCATCCAAGTGCTATGACATAAACAGTGCTATGACATAAACCATGTAAAAACCTTTTATAGGAATTAGGGGTGGGAATAGGCCAGGCCCTTTCATAGGGGCCTACGGCCTAGCCTACTTAGGGCCTAGTATGGCCTAGCCTATTTAGTAAAAAGGTCAGACTTAGGCCTAATTAAAAGCCTATTTAGTTAAAAAGGCCTAGGCCTATATTTAAAAGCCCGGCCTACAAGCCCGCAGGCCTAGCCTATTTATATATATTATAATATTTATATTTAATATTTCATTATTATATATTACATTTGATATCTAATCTATTTTTATATTTATGATTTAACCCCAATATATATACATTTTGTATACATAACTACAACCCTAATTCCTAATACCCAAATCCCAAATACGACTTGCTAATTAGTAAACCGTGTTAGATATTACTAGTTACTATTGCTATTATGTTGAATTGCTAATAATTAGTGTTATTAATGACTAGTAATAATTCTTCTAGTTGTTTAGTGTTTATAGTTTACTAGCAATTAGTAAAGTAGTAATACTAATGTAATATGAGCCTACTAGTAATTGATTGCAAGATTTATAGATTTGTAGTAATACTAGTAATTAGTAAATAATGTATTGTTGAATTTTGTATCACGAACTTTCACTTATTAAACTTGTGGTGTTGGATATTGTATTATGAAATATGAACTTATAGTTTTGTCATTTATTATGAAATATGAACTTAGGTATTTTTTGTAAATTTTTTACATGTATACTTTAAAAGGCTTTAAAATGTAGGTCTTAAATAGGTTCAAAGCCTATTTAGGATCTATATTTGAAGCCTTTTTATAAAGGCCTATATATTAAATAGGCTTTTAAAAAGGCTTCAGGCCAGGCCAGGCCAACTGTAGGCTCAGGCTTGAGCCTAAAAAAAAGCCTACATACAGGCTCAGGCTTTAGATTTCCATCGCAGGCCCAGGCCTAATTTTCTAAAGCCCGGCTCGGCCTAGCCTATTTGCACCCCTAATAGGAATGCTCTTATGTTTTGGTATCAATTTGTCAAATCAGTTATATAGCGCTTTCTCAAGAGAAGGTTTTGCAATGGAAAAGAGATGATTTTATACTTAGGAATGCTCTCCAGATTGCTTCTGTCAACTGAAACTATTAATTTCAAGTTCCACACTTTATGTTTTACCTTATTTATTTGGCTCAAGTATATGAAAACAAACTAGCAAAAGTATTCTAAGAACACAATAAAATTGAAAAATTACCCATAAAAATAATACAATTTGAGTTTTCTGCCTTGCCCATTTTGACATTTGCTAAACAGGCAAAATATCTACACAAAATTAACTGTGATTATCAGTATACAAAAATCCAAGAATAGTTCTCTAGCTGTGTCACTAACATTGCCAATGGGGCAAAGTCATCTAACAAGTATCTAATGCAAAGCTAACCAAAAAGTCGCCGCAAAGTCAATGGGGCTCAGGAAAACATTCGTCTTTTGTCTTCATAGTTTCAGCATACAGGAATTATAAGAATAACCATTCCATCTGTGAAACATCAAAAACCCTGGGACAATCAGCACAATTTGAGAAGGGCTCCTTCATTACCATCTCACCGAAACCACAGAATGGCCGAGAAGCTCTTTTAAATTTCACTAGTAAAATATAGCAATGCCCGAATATGCAAGGCCTCTGTAGCTCAGTCACAACTCAGAGAGTCAGAGAACAGTGCATCTCTAAGATGGCCTCATGAATACCAAATTGGACGATGAAGACACCCGTTTGTACTCTTGTGCAGTTACTCCTGTCTCCAGTCAGAAGCTGTGACTTGGATACACAGGCAGGCAAAACTGAGAGCAGAAAAGATAATTAAACTGCCTAATCTTGAAGATTAGTTGTAACATTATAACAGCACCACATTTAATCAGTAAAATATCTGAATGTAAAATGACATGAAAATAGAGTTAAATCTAGCTTTAGTGGACAACTATGGTGGCATTTGCACATTTAGTCCTACCCTTTTAATTTGATTGCATTGCATCCTTCACTCTTTTTTTTTTTTGGCCAGATTGAGTCCTACCTTTTTATTTTTAAAAAATTAGAACTAAATTTTTTTTACGAGATTTGATAATATTATCAGGGCTACAATTGTATGGTTTTTATGCAATTACTACACAATTTTTTTTAAAATGTATGGATCCCTAAAATTATTGGTGAATTATTAATTATTTAACTAAAATAATAATTTTGAAAAAAATTATAGTCATTTTTTTGTATAATTGGAGAACTTGAGCATCTCCAAAACAGACCAAGAACAATGGAGCTATCTAGACTAATTGTCAAACAATTGTTCTGGTTATTATATTACTGCATTATCACAGGACCTGTAGCAGGCTTATTTTCTTAGAGCATCCTTATTAGTGGAGTTATTTCACAGTTTTTGAAGAGTTTTTGTTAGTGTGATTAAGAAAGAGAAAATGGATGGGAGGGAAAAAAATATAAAACAAATAAGATTTAAAATAATAATAATAATAATAATAATAATAATAATAATAATAATAATAATAATAATAATAAATTAAGTTGTCAGGCGCGCCTGAGCGTGCAGTGCACGCGCCCGCTGGGCGCAGTATGTGCCTTTCACGCGTGTTTGACAGCGGGCGCAGTATGTGCCTTTCACGCGTGTTTGATGCAGCTGTCCATTGCGTCAGTGGGTCCCATTTACCTGCAAAAAACTCCACTCTTGCAGAGGCTCCTCATTCTTCTTTCTCTCCCTCTATCTCTCATCCAAGTGCTATGACATAAACCGTGCTATGACATAAACCATGTAAAAACCTTTTATTGGAATGCTCTTATGTTTTGGTATCAGTTTGTCAAATCAGTTATGCGCTTTCTCAAGAGAAGGTTTTGCAATGGAAAAGAGATGATTTTATACTTAGGAATGCTCTCCAGATTGCTTCTGTCAACTGAAACTATTTTTTGAAACTGAAACTATTAATTTCAAGTTCCACACTTTATGTTTTACCTTATTTATTTGGCTCAAGTATATGAAAACAAACTAGCAAAAGTATTCAAGAACACAATAAGATTGAAAAATTACCCATAAAAATAATACAATTTGAGTTTTCTGCCTTGCCCATTTTGACATTTGCTAAACAGGCAAAATATCTACACAAAATTAACTGTGATTATCAGTATACAAAAATCCAAGAATAGTTCTCTAGCTGTGTCACTAACATTGCCAATGGGGCAAAGTCATCTAACAAGTATCTAATGCAAAGCTAACCAAAAAGTCGCCGCAAAGTCAATGGGGCTCAGGAAAACATTCGTCTTTTGTCTTCATAGTTTCAGCATACAGGAATTATAAGAATAACCATTCCATCTGTGAAACATCAAAAACCCTGGGACAATCAGCACATTTTGAGAAGGGCTCCTTCATTACCATCTCACCGAAACCACAGAATGGCCGAGAAGCTCTTTTAAATTTCACTAGTAAAATATAGCAATGCCCGAATATGCAAGGCCTCTGTAGCTCAGTCACAACTCAGAGAGTCAGAGAACAGTGCATCTCTAAGATGGCCTCATGAATACCAAATTGGACGATGAAGACACCCGTTTGTACTCTTGTGCAGTTACTCCTGTCTCCAGTCAGAAAGCTGTCGACTTGGATACACAGGCAGGCAAAACTGAGAGCAGAAAAGATAATTAAACTGCCTAATCTTGAAGATTAGTTGTAACATTATAACAGCACCACATTTAATCAGTAAAATATCTGAATGTAAAATGACATGAAAATAGAGTTAAATCTAGCTTTAGTGGACAACTATGGTGGCATTTGCACATTTAGTCCTACCCTTTTAATTTGATTGCATTGCATCCTTCACTCTTTTTTTTTTTTGGCCAGATTGAGTCCTACCTTTTTATTTTTTAAAAAAGAATTTTTTTTACGAGATTTGGTCCCCAACTAGGACAACTAAATTTGGGTTGTGGCCATATTATAAGGGAAGGACTAAATGTGAAAATGCTACTATAGTCAGGGACTAAGACTAGAATTAACTCCATGAAAATATAACAAAAGCAGTGATTTTGGCATTTTTTTGGTAAATCTAGACGAGATAAATAAATATACATACATACAGATGTAAGCATGAATACATAAGTGCAGTTTGTGTGCATGAGATAGAGATGTTGGGCATTGACAAAATTTAGAAATAGGCATATGCATAGACATGTACGCAAGCATTTGTGAGCCCTGAAAGAGAAATTCGTGTCGCAGGGGGAGGACAAAAAAGAAAACACTTACAACTTATGAAGTCGCCATTGTACTTTCAGAACTTTCAAATTGCCATGAACTTTTTACAATAAATTCACTGTCCTCGGGTGGTTATTCATCCATTAGAGTGTATGGATGTCCAGCT
This sequence comes from Ipomoea trifida, assembly GCA_003576665.1. Classification (NCBI taxonomy): domain Eukaryota; kingdom Viridiplantae; phylum Streptophyta; class Magnoliopsida; order Solanales; family Convolvulaceae; genus Ipomoea; species Ipomoea trifida. The sequence goes on from CP025646.1 coordinate 23,263,429, forward strand.
CTGCTCCAATAGAAAAATGAACGAGGTAACTTTCAGCTCCAGCTGAGCTGCAATATCAGCATAAGCGCTGAGATTGACAGTTCAGTGCCATATATTACTCACTTTGATAATATAGATTGCATTGCTTTCAATTGATCTGCAGAAAAAGGAGGAACTCTTCTCTTGGCCAAAGTGATGAGAAATCGAGCTTTTTCGATCCCTTCCAATCCTCCATATCTCCGTAGCCCTTCAAGTAGAATTATAATACTATCGACACTTGGGAACCAGTTATTTTTCATACTATCTTTGCACATTGTATATGCCAAGTTAAACTCTCCTGCTTTACAGAGGTAATGAATCATGGTTTGGTAAATTTTTTCATTGGATTTCAAACCATTGCTATGCAAAGAAGAATGGACCCTTTTAGCCATGTCAAGAAAACCAGCTCTGCAAAATCCTTTGATTACGAGGTTATAAGTAATCTCATCAGGAGCTATCCCAAGTCTATGCATTAAATCCAATAATTTATTAGCATCCCAAGCTCGCCCCCGATTCACCAAGAACTGTATCCTAACATTAAATGTTGCAAGGTTAGGCATGCAGCCCTTAAGCACCATAAGGTTCCACAAGCCATTACTGACCTCCACTCTATTAATTCTGTAAAAGGCAGATATAAGCGTTGTATATGTAACTACATCCGGGCTTATTCCCAACTTTTCCATCTCAGCCATTACCAGATAAGCCTTATCCAAAATACCCATTTCACAAAATGCCTTGACAATAATGTTGATCGAAAATATATCTAAACTAATACTGAACTTAAACGACACATCTTTCAAAAACGAATCAATAGCCTCTGGATCACGGGATAGAGTCAAAACCTTGAGAGCAGCGTTGAGCGACTTAACAGTCCTATGACAACCATATAAATGCATATTATAGAAAGTATCAATAGCATGCTTCACCATTCCAGCACTCCCATACAACATTATAATTCGAACTACAAAACCTTCCCGTCTACCTTGCGGTAGAGTCTTCTGCTGCTCTAGCAAATTCTCAATGTAATCAAATCTGCCAGCTCCTGCCAAGCGAGAAACCGTGTCCTGAAATGCAAACCGGTTCTCAACAACAACCTTATTATGCGCATTTGCCCTGAACAAATTAAATAGCTTCTCGGGATCTCTTTCTTTTTTCAACCTTATAAGTGCAGGTTCCTCCACTTTTATTGGTTTTCTCTTAGAGACCGATGTATTACTAGCAATACTGGAAGTATCTTTGGATGCAATGCTGGGAGCTGCGGCAATACGGTGTGCAGTTCCAAATCTGCGAACCACGCGCAGAGATTGCATATTCAGAGACTACCCTCAGTTTCAAGGGTACCCACCGGCCAAGATTAAATTTTTACTAAACTTTCCATTAAAGAATGACGCAGCACAACACCATTAACAAAAACTAGATCATACCGCGGAACCAAAAAGTAATCGCGCATTCAATCAAACCGAATGCGAAACTCAGAAACCCCAAATGTACTCTGAATCCAAAACCCGGATTGGAAAAAAACCAGCAGAATCAGAGAGATGTATCTGTATCTAATCTAATTCGTATATGAACAATAAAGAATCGAATAAAGATTCATAGTATGGAACTTCAAAGAGAGCAGATTACCGGAGGACGAAGAAAAGGTGATTCATCCGTAAAGGGGTTTTAGGGGTCTGGAGACACCAAGCTGGTGGAGGAGTAGAGGTATACGTCACGCGAGGAAAACAGGATTTAGGTTTTGGGTTTGGCTGCGTCGACTCGACTCTTTCAAGTTCAGAGGCGTTTGTTTAATGTTTAGTCCATGTTAGAGACATATTACCGCTGACAAGGTGGTCTTACCGTAGTATTTTAGTTTTGTAATATGTTATTGTTACGGTTTTCTTTAAAAACAATGAATAGAGTATAATATATTATGTATTACAATTCTAGTCTAAGTCAATTAAGAATTGTAGAATAAATTAGTTTGGAATGGAAAAATAATATACTTAATACAAAATAAAAATTTTAATTATTTTTTTGAGTACAAAAATTTTAAATCTTTAATCATTTACTATGTAATCAATTTTTTATAAAGTAGCAGTTTGAACTATTACTAACAACGACTGTTAAAATTAATTATTGTTACATTGTATATATAGAGTTTGGTAATCAATATATCAAAAAAATTGTAATTTGTTATAATTATTAACTAGTATTATACCCGTGCGGTGCACGGATGAGATTAAAGCTAATATTTAAGCAACGTTAACAACTTACTTTATTTAAAACAATAGAATATTTAAGATTACAAATTATTAAAAACTTCATGGTACACAACATTTGTAGTATAATTACTACTGTCAGTATCTTCATTTGCTATCAACAAACGTAAACCTTTCGGGTTGCTAATCCTTGAAGCCGCCACGTATAGTTGACCATGAACAAAGACGGTTTCCTTAATAGTAAGCCCACGTGTGTCAGTGTTTGTCCTTGACTTTTGTTGATAGTCATTGCGTATGATAGCATCAACGGGAATTGTCTTCTTTGAAATTTAAAAGGTAATCTTGTATCAGTTGGGGTCATTGACATCCTTGGTATCAAGACAATTTGACCTGCATTATTCCCTGAAACAATCTTTGCCTCCACAACATGATCAGATAATCTGGTGATGATAAGTCTTGTACCATTACATAGACCATTGAGTGATCTATGTTTCTCAACAACATAACCGGAGATCCAACCTTTAAAGTTAAAGAATGGTTAGGTATGCCAGACGCTTTCAAGCCATTGAGGAACTCAGGAGTGTGCATATCAGCGAGGATACCATTGCCAGCATCAGATTTACACACAGTATCGCAGCTTAGATATGTCTTGCTCTCCGCCACATGCAAATCAGTCATATACTCATTTATTGCATTGACAACGTCTAGTGTGGGTGCCAAAATTGCCCTATTTGATATGTATTGTAGCTGGCAACCGCCTTCCTTGAACAGTGGAAATGTACTCTCAACAATTGTGGCTGTGTCATTACCATTAGCTGGCAACAACATTTC
>CP025646.1:23274523-23320389 GCA_003576665.1 Ipomoea trifida
AGTGACGGAGGATATAGTGACGACGGGTGACGACTTCAAAAATTGGTCACTAATCGCAATAGTGACCAAAATCGACACTTTTTGCGACAACTTCTATTGTCACTAAATGTGAAATTTCTTGTAGTGAATTCCGTGGCTGGGATGGATCGTGCTGCAGTTCCGACTCTTGCTGAGGACGACCAAGGGGATACTGTAGCTACTAAGGAAGAAGACCCATCAGCCACTCTTCAACTAAATCGCCGCCGCTCTAGGATCTCCGATCCTGATCCGCCAACTGGACCAAAGGAGGTGGATATGGTCGGAGTCCCTCCGTCTGAAGCCTAAGTATTATGGCTGCTTTTGTTCTTTCTTTTGCTTGCCCTGTAATAGAGATAGAGATTTTTTGTTTTGAATGAACATCCCTTTTGCACTCCTATCCTGACTTCTTTAATTTTCGCATGTTCTGTTTTTCTGGTAAGTTCAATCATCGTCCCACCGAGCTCTCTTTGCTCGGGCCTTTTTTTTTTTAATTTCAACTCCCTTACAACCATTGACTTGTAAACCATTATTCACAAAATTGGCTAAGTCTTGACTCGGACCCTCTCCCGAACTATAATTTATAGTTCGCATCTAGTCCTTTACAATAGTTCGGACTTTTCAGCCCTTATTGATAGAATTTCTTGAGGTGATACGAGTTCTAGAGCCTCTCAACTTGCCGATCGTTCATTGTTTCTAGTCGGTATATCCCTAGCTCAACCACTGCAACTATACGGTAAGGCCCTTCCCACTTCTTTGCAAACTTTCCTCCTTCTTTGGGCTGACTAGCAGTCCGGCTTCTGAGTACCAAATCCCCTTCAAGGAAGTAGTGGGGCTTGGTACATTTATCATGATATCTTTTTACCGACCTTTGGTACTTGGCCATCTGGCAACGAGCTGCTACCTCTCTTTTCTCCTCCAAGAAGTTTTTCTCTATCATTAGACTCTCCTAGTTCGCTTCATCAGTGTACCGCATGACTCGGTCACTAGGCTTGAGTACTTCAATTGGCACCTTGGCCTCAAACCCATATGTTAGAGAAAAAGGGGTTTCACCAGTTGCCCTTCTCGAACTTGTGCGGTAAGCCCATAACACTCGCTCTAGCTCGCTTACCCAACTCCCTTTGAGATCACTCAACTTTTTTCGTATCCCATCCACGATGGTCCGATTACCATTCTCCACTTGTCCATTAGCTTGAGCATAGGCTACAGATACCCTGGTGTGCCTGATTCCGGACTGCGTGCAGAACTCAGCAAAGGGCCGACAATCAAATTGCCGACCGTTATCACTTATTAAATGCTCGGGTATGCCAAATCGACAACTTATATTCTACCAAAGGAATTTTCTGCATTGATACTCGGTGATAGTGGCTAATGGCTCGGCCTCCACCCACTTATTGAAGTAGTCAACAGCTATTATGCAAAACATGTGTCACCCGGGCGCGACTGGCAGTGGGCCCAACAAATCTATGCTCCATCTTGCGAAGGGAATGGCAGTGGTGACCGGCATATAGAAGGAAGCCGGCCTTGCTTCTTTCTGAGCGAAGGCTTGAAAACAAGACACTTTTCCACCTTTCATATGCAGTCTCTGACCATGGTCGACCAATAATATCCTTGCAATACCAACTTTCGTGCCAAAGTATGAGACCCTTGATTGGCTGAGCAAATCCCTGAGTGTGTTTTTTCCATTACTTTCTCAGCATCAGTCGAGAATAAACAAAGTAGAAGGGGTCCTCCGAAAGACCTTTTGTAAAACCTCCCGTCCTGCATAACATAGAACGATGTCATTCTCTTGATTCTTGCTGCTTTTACCGGGTCATCGGGTAGCTCGATCTTGACCTCGTACATGATAAGGTTGGCCAACACTTGAGCTTCTGGGGTACTTTCCTCCTCATTGTCACTCTTTCCTTAGTTTCGCCCTTGCTGACTTATTACATTGAATTTTCCCTCAACCTCATCCCGAGCTTCTATACTTGATCGTTACTATCTCTTTCCGATATATGCCCACTAAGTACTCTGGTATTCCTCCCAACTTTATCTTAGACAGAACATCTACCTCCGAGTTTTCTTGCTCTAAGAACATGATCGATCTCATAATCTTGGAACTCCTTTAGGAGTCCCTCAGTCACTTCCTTATACCGTCTCATTCTTTCTCCTTTAGCTTCATAAGATCCTTTCACTTGTTCGGCTACCAAACGTGAGTCGATCCAAATGCAAAGCTCCTCGGCTCCTAAAGCTTTGGCTTCTCATAATCCACCAAGGACAACCCTATACTCAGCCTCATTGTTGGTAGTTAGCAATACTCCCCCCCCCCCCCATAGTGCTTCTGACTTGACGCACCATCGGCATGCATCTTCCACCATCCCTCAAACTCAGGAATGACCATAGAGCTGTCTTTTGCCTCTTGAGCCGTGCATTCCACTATAAAGTCTGCTAGTATTTGGGCTTTGATGGTGGGTCGCAGCTGGTATTCGATTCCATATTGGATAAGCTCGACTGCCCACTTGACTAATCGACCAGAAAAGGTCGGATTCATGAGAACTCCAGCCAACGGCTGATCTGTCAACACTCGGATGGGGTGACCTTGGAAGTAGGGGACCAACTTCCTAGCAGTAATGACCAACGCATAGACCACTTTTTCAAGTGGCGAGTAACGAACTTTGGTAGCTTTCAAAGCCCTACTCACATAGTATATTGGATGTCGAACCTCATCTTCCTCTCGGACTAGCACCGAGCTAACAACCTGCTGAGAGACAGCCAAATAAAGGAACAATGTCTCGCCCTCCACTGGTTTAGACAATAGTGGAGGGGAAAGAAGATATGTTTTGAGACCTTCGAAGGCAGTCTGACACTCCTCCGACCAAACGAATCCTTCCCTAGTCTTTAAAGCATCGAAGAAAGGCAAGGATCGATCTACCAATTTAGACAAGAATTGGCTCAGTGCTGCCAACCGACCCGTAAGACGCTGTAACTAATTGATAGTCTTTGGTGGCTGCATATCAATTATGGACCTAACCTTTTCAGGGTTTGGCTCAATCCCCCGCCGAGTTACCATATATCCTAAGAACTTTCCCCCTTGCACAGCAAAAGTGCACTTCTTGGCATTCAATCTCAAGTTGTGCTCCTCCATCACTCGGAAAATAGCAGCACTGAACGCCTACCTCTCGCTCGTAAATGCCTGCAAACCGAGTGAATGCCACTAGAATTCCAGGCGGCTGGGGTTGTTCAGGTGCGACTCTCCAACTTGGACCCCATTAGCTAGAGGATCTTACACTCGCAATTGCTCACTTTGAGCACGAGGGTTTTGACGATTAAGCTGCTCTCGTAAGTTGCCAGCACGGGGTCGGGATAACTGCTCTCGCAGGCCCCTAACCTAAGAAACAATTTGCCCAGCAGTAGCATTCGCTTGCATCTGAAGTTGCGTCCTTCCTTGTCCCTGACCTTGACGACTCCTAGTAGTCACCATTGCTACGTACTTTCAACCTTCTCAATCAGCTAGAGACCACACAACCTTTTGATCGATCCCCACGGACGGCGCCAATGTTGGTTTTATCTCCCACGGAATGGTCGAATGGCAGGCCAACACCATCGGAAAATCGACTAACACTCGATCGGAAAACTAGAGTGACTTCTCAGCCCTCTTTGTATTATAAATTGCCTTTGAGTACAGTGAATTGCTTATGCCTCTTTCAAGGCCTTGAACCCCTATTTATACAAGCTAAGAGGGATTACTTAATCCCTTAGGAAACTTCTGAACTACCTTAGGAATTGCTTACCTCGGTCTCTCTCTAGGTCGGTCTGGACCGACTCATCATTTTCTCATTCCTTTAGCGCGTTTTTTCTTCCATGGTACTTAGTTGTTTCAATAGCAATTTTCAATCACTCTCAGTCTAAGATCTTCAGCTGCCTTGTTACTACTTCCTCGAACCATCGATCGTCCGACTCATCCTCGGCCGACCTATGTCGGATCATCATGCCTTCTTCCGAGCATTCTTCCCCACTTCATTAGTCGTCCCTTTCGTCTACGCCGACCCCCTAGCACCGAGCCTTAGTCTATCCCCCATCAACTACCAAACATGCAAAATACTTTCACCAAAACTTATCACCACCAAGTATTTGATCATTCTGATTCCGATTCTCATGTGCGAACCAAACGCATCCAAAGCAATAATTTCATGATGGACAATGGTGCATGTAGCAACACGAACAAAAACTATCCACAATTTTTTTCCTTATATTTTCTTAAACCATAAATTATTTTTCTCTTTTTCTTTTTATACAAATAAAATGATTGTATAAAAATTATATAATTAAAAAATTCTTATTGAGATCTTTTAAAATACACCAATATTTGTAATTTTTTTCAATCATTTTTGTAAAAAAAAAAATATATAGGTATATAAAATCTTTGTTGTGACTTTGGTCCATAAACCACTACAGTATGTTCATAAAATCTGTAGTAGGTTCATAACACCACAATATGTTCATAAAATCTGTAGGTTCATAAAAGCACTCGAGTATGTTCAAAAAATCACCATAGTAGATTCATAAATTCTTTGTTGCAGGTTCATAAAATTACAATTGTAATAAAATCATAAAATCACTACAATAGGTTTATTAAGTTACCACGGTAGGTCAATTCATAAAAGTCATGTATTTCTATTGGTTTATTAAGTAATTATTGCATGTTCATAAATTCACTATTATAAGTTGATAAAGTCATTACTGTAAAATTATAAAATCACTATTGTAAGTTCATCAAACAATTAATGAAACATTATGCTGAAAAATTATATCAATAGGTGTCATTTTAAAAATTTCAACGATATATATTTTTGTATTAATTTATTTACACCAAAAGAAATAGAGGATTATATATTTTGTGACTTGATGTACTTTTTTTTTAATACTATTTACTCTGTTACAATGTAGTATTTTTTTTTTTTTTTGAAAACACAATGTAGTATATGTTCATACATACTTTTGTGACTTGATGTACTTTGTCCATAATGCAACGTGAATCATGGTCATGATATAATTTGCTCTTTCAAAACTCTATTTTTGCAAATTTATGATACATTTATTCATTATCCATTTTGATTGTATAATATATCAAATTCAACCTCTTATTTAAAATCCAAATCAACCAAACTAAATTGGGAGTGAAACTACTCAAAACAATGCTCAAAATAATCATTTTAATAATACTAGTATTTCCGCTCGTGCGTTGCACGGAATGGATTTGTTCTAATATTTTAAGAATATTTGGATCGATATACAATTATATAAATTGTAACATCGAATATTATATAGCGCAATTAATGAAATTGGTTTGATTGATTATGTTTTCTGATGTTTTTCTAGCTTGAATTAGAACAAATAATTGTCCAATTATCCGTGCGATGACATCAAATATTATATAGCGAAATTTATTTTTTATTATATATTTAGATATTAAAAATAAAGATGAAATTATAAAAAAATTCTAATATTGCACTTATACATTTATTTGATTATAAGATTAGTGCAAAAGTATTACACAATTAATTGAATAATATATGACTTGTTTGTTTACAATTATCATAAAATATCGATATGTAATATGACTTATGTAATTATATTATTACTAAAATAAATATGAGAAAAATGGAAAATAATTTAATTATATTATATTATGTAATATGACCAATGTTTAGCTTAATTACCATAATAATTATTAGACAATTATTATTAGTCAATTGCACTAATATATGTGCAATTATACTTTTATACCTTAAGTATATTCATTTTCATCGTATTGCATTTAGTTTTTCTTCCTCCTCCATATTTGAATGAATTAATTGTAATTATTATAAAAAATATAACAACCCATATTTAATTAATTTTTTAAAGTTTAAATAACTTAAAGTTTTCCAAAGGAAAGTGTAATTAATTTTTTTTTAAAGTTTTTAAATAATTTTCAATCAATTTTCATTTAATTAGTAATATCCTTTTACTTTTTCAATTTGCCTAATTTCTGTTTCCTTTTCTATTAGGATCTTTTTATATTTTCAATCAATTAGTAAAATTGGTTTTCTTTTCCATTTTATCTTTACTATTGTTTGGACGGAAATTTTACAAAGGATGATTTTATTTTTATTAATAGTAGTATAGATATAGAAATATAGATAAGTATTCGAAATATTATTATTTGTGTAAATAATAATTAGTAAATTATTTTTTCTTATAAAATTACACATAATTTTGAAGGAATTTTCTTATATATTTATTATTGCAGAATTTGTTTCCATTATTCTCACAATTATAATGGTTTAATTATTCTCAGAATTTGGTAAATAAAATTTTGTTACCAATTAAATTTTATTAATTTTTTTTACCAATTAATTAGTAATATTAGTTTATGTGGGGAAGTTGAAGGGGATATTTTACTTTTATTAATAGTATTGATATGTGAATATAAAAACAATATATTACCAATTAATAGATATTAGTTCATTTCAATTTTACATTTTCTTACTAACTAAGCTTTATTAATTATTTGACTAATAAAATATTTAATTAATTGACTACAAAAGTTTGGGCGGGAAAATGAAATAGGAGGATTTTTACTTTTATATATAGTATAGATTCAATATTTTTAATTATATGTCCAAATGGTTGGTACGATATTACAAAAATATAGAAAGTAAAGTAATTAAGGTAACCAAATTATTATTATTATTATTATTATTATTATTATTATTATTATTATTATTATTATTATTATTATTGTTGTTGTTGTTGTTGTTATTATTATTAAAGGAAATGACGAGAACGATGTGTAGTAGTTTAGGCTATATAAGGTATGACTAAATAGAATAAAGATTTTATTCTATAATTATTCTATGTGTGACTATTAAATTATGTTTTCTTTTTCATTTTTTCTTTTTTATTGTTAATATTGTTAGTATTAATCATTAAATTATGGACCTTTTTTTTTATTTCCTTTTCTATTGTTTCCTCAATAAATTTTCATTTTCTATTGTTTGGACAGAAGTGGTTGGACGGGAAAGTACGAAATGAAAATTTTGTTAGGATTTTCATTTTTATTAGTAACCTTATTATTATTAGTCTATTTCCTGGTAAGTTAATTTCGTTCTGTTTTCTATTTTTCCTCGTAAGTTAATTTGTTTCCTTTTTCATTTTTTCATTTTTACTGCTAACATTATTAATATTAATCATTGAATTATGAATCATTTTTTATTTTTCTTTTCTATTGTTTGCTAAATATTTTTTTTAATTGTTTGGACTGAAGTGTTTGGGCGTGTATTTCAATTTTCAGGGGAAAAGGATGCAAAAGTACTTGTTTTGCCATTTCTAATTTTGGTAATTCCTCAAACTTCAATTCAATCGATGCATATGTTTATATTTTTTGTTTTCTTGTTGGTTTGTTTTTGTTTTTCTTTGAATAGTAAAAACAATAACTTGAATGCTAAGTCATTTCTCCACCATTTCATCAAAGTCCAAGTAACTGATTCAATGCTAGATCATCACGTATGTACAAAAATAAATCACATAAAAATGACTTAAAAACAAAAAAGGACCAATCTTTAAGCATATGCATACATGTTCCTGCACACGGAAGACGTGCTAATAAACATATGCATACATGTGAAAAACTTAGAAATTAGGAAGAAAACCGAGAGAGAATTCAGACCAATGGAAATGTTAATGACGACGACGATCAAGACCGGGAATGACGACAACCACCATTCTTGGAAAAACCTTAGAGAGAGGATCCAATTCTTGAATCTCTTGAGTAGTGCACAGGGGAAGGCAAACCCAAGTTTGATCATATCATTTTATAGGCATGGCGTAGGGATCTTTTTTTTTTATTATTATTTGCATGCAATTAGTAATTCTCATTCCCTTTTTCAATTTTCATTTTCTAGTATTAATGATTAATTTCTGTTTTCTTTTTCATTTTCAATCAATTAGGGATTTTTTTTTTATTTATAGTCAATTAGTGATTTTCGTTTCCTTTTTCATTTTCTATCAATTAGGTGCCAATTAAGGCACAAATATGCATAGGAGTTGACATTCGTAATTTTTATATATCAGCTAGAATTCGTAATTCGTGTATTTTTTTGTACAGCATATATATAATATAATATGATTGAAAATATTTGTTACAATTTAATGAACAAATTAATTTATAATTAATAGATATTATTTTGTAATTTTCAATTCCAATAATATGTTCTATTCTTGATTTAATTTTCAATTCCAATAATATATCATATTCTTGATTTAATTTTCTACTAATAAATATGGACGTGATCTTCGTGTATATATATTTTTTTTAAGACAATTTTCGTGTATATATAAATATTACCAATTTTATTGCACGTACATTACCGTGTATACGTGACATTAATATGCTAGTATTTGTTACGATTTAATGAACAAATTAATTTAATAAAATAATATTATGTAAGCAAACAATTCGTGTTAGTAGGTTATTACCATTTGAGAATTGGTTGGAAATGATTTGAAAATAAAATATAATAAATATTTGATTTAATTTTACATGGGACTTGCCAATTACAATTATTAGATATTATTAGCATGTCTACTATACTAATAAGAGCCAAAGAGAGTTAGGCCTAAAATGGGTAGAAAAAATGGCGATAAAATTATTTAAGCAAATGGATGGTTCAGATGAATTATTTAATCAAATAGATGGTTAAGATAATTCAGATTAATATTATTAATAGAGATGACCTAATTTAACCTTATTTTTATGATTATCCGTTAAGCTTTCCGTTAAATATTCTATTCTCCGTTAATATTCCGTTAACTTTTAACTTACCCATTAATTTCTATAAGAAAGGTCTTAGATTCGAACCTTATCTCAATCAAATTTGACATAATTAAGTCTCTCACTCTATTTTACTCTTATTAAATTAAATAAATTAGTAGCTACAACAAAAAATGATACATATGTATTTATTTAATTTAGAATTATGTGTCTACCATACCTTTATTTGAAAAAATTATTCATTATCAAAAAATTAAATTAAATAAGAGAATAATTTCATTAGTTATATTGTCTTTATTTTCTTTCATGCAAATATTCTTTACATTCAAATTTATTAATTGTTGAGGACAATGTAATGAATATCAATTGATAAATTTGAATGTAAAGAATATTTGCATGAAAGAAAATAAAGACAATATAACTAATGAAATTATTCTCTTATTTAATTTAATTTTTTGATAATGAATAATTTTTCAAATAAAGGTATTGTAGACACATAATTCTAAATTAAATAAATACATATGTACCATTTTGGTGGCGAGGGAGGGTTTGGGATACAGCGAGCGAATCCCTAAAGAGAGGAAAGAGGAAAGTATCAGCGAGAATGTTGAGTGGTATTTATGACAAGTCTTCGACACACACGCACACGCAGACAGACACACATATCTCTCTCTCTATCTCTATCTATCTGTGTCAGAAGATGAGTGCGTCAAAAGTGGTCTAAACTCTAAAGATACAGCTAGAAGTATCAATATACACAACTCAGCTAAATTTACTACTCCGTATTACTCTATAAAAGGAAATTTTACTATTTTTTTTTTTGAAAGTAAAGGCGAAATATCATTAGTAAGAATTCAAGCTCAAAACGTGAGCAACGGAGGAAAAAGGAGACGAAAAACAGTCCATACAGTTAAACATAGACCAGGCTTCCCTAGCTAAAAGGAAATTTTTACTGAGTATACATTTTGAATTGCTGAAGTTAGACGAATAACTGGATCAAATATGTTTATCAAAAATTCAAATCCATTTAATGTTTGTGAATTTGAAATGCTACTGTTTGCCGTGACGAAAACATTAATGGTGAGTTTGGTTGACGAGTTTAAACACTAGAAATAAGAATTAAAATAATAGTTAGCGTTTGATTGACAACTTTTTAAAATATAACTATGAGATTTGATTATCTCTCCAATTAAAAATCTCATTTTTTAATTTAAAAGGAGTATCATTCCATCTTATTGTTAATCTAACTTTGAAAAAAGTGTCAAATAGACCTCTAACTTTATACCAAAAGTCAATTAGGCTCTTAAACTTTTTAAAAAAGGTCAATTAAATTCTCAAACATGTCAGATACATCAAATTTATCGGTAACCAACAAGTTACCTTAAAAAATAATCGGAAGACACACCAGTTCGCCTAAAAAATAATCGGAAGACACACCAGTTCACCTTCTCCACTAGGGTATTTTATTTGATTTTTAGAATAGTACTTGCTGAGATGGAAGGGATAGAAGACAAGAGAGAGAAGATTGAAGTTCCTTTGCAATGTAGAGTTTTTTTGTGGGCTCTACTTGGAGAGAGAGAGAGAAAAAAAAAAAAGGAATGAAGTAAACTCCAGCCATGCGCGTGTAGCTGGTGTGTTACTCACCAATTTTGTTTTTTTTATAATGTTAGAGCATTGGCTTTTTTTTTCTTCTTCTTCTTCTTCTCTTTCCATCTTCTATTTCCTAATCATACTTACAAAAACTCATCAAAAATCAAAAAAGAAATAAAAAAAATTAACTATTAAGGATGCTCTAAGTTCGTTTTTAAATTTTAAAGTAGACTAAATTAAATTCTTTTTTTTTAACCTAAGTTTATTTGGAATATTTCAACCGCAATTGGAATTAAAGTACACTTATTTCAACTAAAATTAATTATATATATATATATATATATATATATATATATATATATATATATATATATATATAGATTTTGGTTCAAATGCGGCCATGCTCTCCCGTGCGGCCGTGCGGTCACACACCACTCAATGTTACGAAATACACCACTCAATGTTAAGAAACACACCACAATGAAACACACCACAATGTTAAGAAACACACCACAGTGCATATTTGTGTGGTGTGTTTTTTAACATTGAGTGGTGTATTTCGTAACATTGAGTGGTGTGAACCGCACGACCGCACGGGAAAGCATGGCTACACCTGAACATGACCCTATATATATATATATATATATATATACACACATTAAAAAGTTCTAATTAAGTTTTTTTAAATGATACTTATATTGATATTTTTATTTCAATATTTTAAATTAACATATAATCTTCCTATATAATAAAACCATAACTTTTGAATAATTTGTATTTTCCGCCTAAACGATGCGCGTCGTTTTGAGATTGCCGATATGTACATTTCTATTGTGCATTGATTCATTGATTAACCAATGGTCATGTAAAAAAAAATACTCGTAACAAGGATTGTGTACTTGCGGCTGATATTAAGGACCAGAGAAAAGTGTCTAGATCTCCATCTCGGTACATGAACACGAAATGAAGAGAACAATGATGAAGAAATAGTTGTGCTGATCGGAGAAAGCGTGTCAATAGGTTATTTATACATGGGCTTTCAATATTTGGGCTGTTAATATTATGAACTTTGGGTCCATTATTAATGTTTATTTGATTAGTTCTGGCAGCCCATATGTGTATTATTTGGATCCAGTTTTGCAATGAATTGTAAACAAATATCCACCTAATGTGCTCTTATATTTTGTATTCTTAATACAAATTTATAATTAACTACCTATTCAATTTTTTCTTTGAAGACAACTACCTATTCAATTATATTTCTAAAAATGATACACTTTAAGTTACACTCTAAATTGCCATTACGTATCAATACCCCTACATTATTGCAAAATGACAAAAATGTCAATTTACTTTCTATATCATTCCTTCTTGGTCAATTTTGTCATTTGGTTTTTTGTCCTATCAATATTCTAGCTAATAACTCAATATAATTTCATTCATTTGGGGTCTTGTCAATGGCAAATTATACTGTGCACCACGGTGCACATAGCAATGTGCACCACGTACATAAACGACGTCGTTTTGAGCATTGTAAACTAATCGTCCGTTTTTTTTGGAAATCACGTTTACCGTTTCGGCCGGTCTCTGTATTTATGTTAATATTCTGTGTATTCAAGGCAATCATTCTGTGTATTCTAGGCAACCGTTCTGTGTATTATAGGCAACCGTTATGTGTATTCATGTTAGTAACACATGTTGTGATTTCATGTTAGTAACACATGTTGTGATGTGTTTGTGCATTCGAATGTTTAGGAGGATGAGTTCTGTGTATTTTGTGTAAATATTATGTGTATTCATGTTATTAACACAAGTTGTGATGTGTTTGTGCATTCGAATGTTAGGAGGATGAGTTCTGTGTATTTTGGGTCAATATTCTGTGTATTATGGGCAAACATTCTGTGTATTCTAGGCAAACATTCTGTGTATTCTATATAATGATTATGTGTATTATAGATAATGAATTCCCTGGAGTCATTCGCGTCCACTAACATCTGTGTATTTTGTGTCAATATTCTGTGTATTATGGGCAAAAATTATGTGTATTCTAGGCAAACGTTCTGTGTTTTATAGATAATGATTATGTGTATTATAGATAATGAATTCCCTGAGTCATTCGAGTCCGCGTCTACTAACACCAAAACGACGTCGTTTTACGTACGTGGTGCACATTGCTATGTGCACCGTGGTGCAGGGTATAACGATTGCTTGTCAATTGAGGCACATCCCTATTCATCTCATCTACTAATCTCTGGGCAGAAACGATTATAGACCCTTAAATTTGATATTCAAGCTTATATAATTTCATTAAATTTATTTGTTAATAAATATTTTCAATTGTATCTCATTATTTACTTGATTAGAACAAGCAAGATACTAACTTTTCATCTATCATATATAATATTTTAAAAAATCAAAATATTTAATTTAACTACTCCGTTAGAAAATTTATCTTTTACATTAAATTTTATTTAACCCAAACATATAAACTATTGACCATCCCTTATATAGTATAATAAATCTTCCACTAAGATTTATTATAACACGAATTAACTCTGTTAAATCGGATAAACAAAGGTTGTGACCATCCCTTAATCATGCACGGGCAATGATGGAGAACAATGCTGACGGAGACAGCAAAGAATGAAAAACCGGTCGAATAATCAAGAATAAAACAAAACTAAAAAAACAAACACGGGGAAGGGGATGCGGAGTAATAATAATAGAGAATAAGGCAGACAGACAGAGACAAAACTCATACACATAAAGATATGCAATTGAATTACCAACAGTTAAAGATAAACCCAAGAAAACATAACTTTGAATTCAAAAGACTCACTACACAGAGTACCAGAATCAAAAGACTCACTACATAGAGTACCAGAATGTCCAATAATCGTAACGCTCCATTCAAATGATTAAGGATATAAAAAAAATGGGGGAGTGGGTGGGGAGCAATAACAGAGAAGAAGGCTGACAGAGACAGCAGTGAATGAAAGACGGGTCGAATAATCAAGAATTCAAGAATATAAAAAGAAGGCTGACAGAGAGAGCAGGAAAAGAAAGAAGGTTTAGGAGATGGAACTTGAAGCGAAGAAGCAGCAATTGTCGTCGAAGGGGAAGGCGTACGAGACAGTATTTCAAAAAAAAAAAAAAACTATAATGCAAGAGCCAGTTTGGCTTGCTCCGCCCATCAACGGATGTTTTTAAGTTCAGCTAAAATACGGACTTTGGGACAAAAATACAAAACATAATGTTTGGTCTTCATGAAACACAAAGTCAGTGTTACCAAAAACAAATGCATTGACGATAATGATGATGTATATATTACAATCATAAAATGCAGTTTACAGACCATTAGGATGCGAGATCTCTCACGTAAATCTCATAGCATCGGAAAAGACTCTTCATTGCATCCATATAAAGGCATTCCTCATCATAACTAAGCACAATTATTAACTACCAAACAATGAAGAGAATGAACTATGGATACTCTCATACTCATTCTTGGTAGATGGAAGATAAAATTGCAAACCAAACATCCTACAATTGACAAATACTATATGCTAAGCAATGATTAAGTAAAATGCCTTGAGTAATTGCTAAGTAGCCATCTTACTAGACAAATGTATCAAAGCACCCAAGCCTCCATCATAAAGAAGAAAAATACAAATCAATTCACCTTATTTCCAGCAGTGTGCATGCCAAAATAACCCAATTAAATATATCAAAAACAAATGGAACAAATAATAATCAAAGAGCCCAAAACTCCATCAAAAAGAATAAAAAACGTTGAACATCATTTCAAAAACAAAAAAGAACACTAAAATACAATTAGCATCATTTCATACACTAAAGGAACACTTTAAACCACTGAAAATCATACACAATTCACTTCCATCATTTCATACACTAAAAGAACACTTTAAACCACCGAAAATCAAACACAATTCACTTCACTCACGGAGTGTGTCAAAATAACCCAATTCAATATATATAAAAAAAAAACAAATAGAACAAATAATGATAGAACGCAAACCACAATCAAGAAGAATCCATAACAACTCCCCTTATATTACAACACAGTTAATATAAATAAAACAATTCAATATATCAAAAAATGAAACATGATCAAAGCACACAAGGCCATATGAAAAAGATTCTATAGTGGCAAAACAACCTGATTCACTATTAAAAAAAAAAAACAAAGGAACTGCAAAACCCACAAAAAATTACTACAAATTAACAAAACCCTATAAATCAATACTTCCAACAAAAAAAAAACCATACACTAAAAGTCGTAAATAAAAGATATACAAATGAATTTACCAAACAATATTCAGTGAATGATAAATCCAGATAAATCCAAGAAAAACAGAATCACGATACACTCACTGTAAATTATCAGGAGGTCCAATAATCATTACACTCCATTTGAACAAAAATTAATACTTGAAAACAAGATAAATTAAAAAAAAAAAAAAAAACAATAAAGTATACCTGATAACAGTGAAAATTATTTTGAAAAACTAAAAAGAATACAAGAAATGCTGATAACCAACAATAACGTATACCTGATAACAGTGAAAATCATTTATAAAACTAAAAAGAATACAAGAAACGCTGATAGCCATTTTAAAAACTTAAAGAACACTTAAAATAGCTGAACATCACTTCAATAACTAATAAGAAAACTTAATGCTGAAAATCATTTCAAAAATAAAAAGAACACTTTAAACCACTAAAAATCATACACAATTCACCTATTTACTGAAGTGTATCAAAACTCCCAATTCAATATATCAAAAACAAATTGAACAAATAATGATTAAAGAACTCAAAGCCCAAAGAAGAATCAATAAGTTACAATAGAATGTGTCAAAATAAACAAATTCACTACATCAAAAATAACTGAAACAATTAATGATCAAAGCACACAAGCCTTGATAATAAAAAAGAAATCATAACAATCCACCTTATATCACAAGGCAATTTATCAAAATAAAACAATCCAATATATATCCAAAAATAATCACTTACTGATCAAAGAACACCCCACACAAAGAATGAATAACAAATAGATACAATCCAATATATATCCAAAAACAATCACTTACTGATCAAAGAACACCCCCACACAAAGAATGAATAACGAATAGATTGAAAGCACACTGTAAAAATATAACCCGATTCACTATATAAAATAAGTAAATAAGATAATAATACTCCGTAATAAAGAACAACAAACCAAAGGAACTCCAACACACACAAATAATTACACTACAAAATTATCATAACCCTATAAATCAATACCAGAGACAAACTCATACACATAAAGATATACAATTGAATTACCAACAGTTAAAAGATAAACCCAAGAAAACAGAACTTTGAATCCAAAAGACTCACTACATAGAGTACCAGAATGTCCAATAATCGTAACGCTCCATTCAAATGATTAAGGATATTAAAAAAATGGGGGAGTGGGTGGGGAGCAATAATAGAGAAGAAGGCTGACAGAGACAGCAGAGAATGAAAGACAGGTCAAATAATCAAGAATTCAAGAATATGAAAGAAGGGGGAAGAGGAGGACGGGGAGAAATATAATATAATGGAGAAGGCTGAGACAGAGAGAGCAGGAAAAGAAAGAAGGTTTAGGAGGAGAAGGAGATGGAACCTGAAGCGAAGAAGCAGCCATTGTCGTCGAAGGGGAAGGCAAGAGCCATTGTCGTCGAAGCGAAGAGACAGTATTTCAAATTCCAAAAAAAAAATAAACTATAATGGAGACTAGCCGTTTCCGGCTCCGCAAATGCAAGAGCCAGTCTGGCTTGCTCCGCCCATCAACGGATGGGTCTGTACGCTAAATTTGGGGCCTTGAGGCGCCTTTTATAGAAGGCTCAAGGCTCCCATGCCACTTTTCCCACCGATGTGGGAAAAGTGGCAAAACTAATAATTGTTAATCTAAATATCTAATTCTTCTGATTCTTCTCGCTGATGGACCTCCGCTCGCTGCCTCATCCTCCGCTGCCGCGAGTCCGCGCCGCCGCGAGTCCACTTCCTGCGCCGCTACCTCCGCCTCTCATCTTTTTCGCAAATTAAAGAGAGGAAAAAACAAACATGGATGAAAAAATGATAACCAACCTGAGTCAAGGTTGCCTTCTTCTCTGAGCTCTCTTCGATTTTCCCATTTCCTTCTCCTCTCTAGCTTGGCTTCTTCGAGTGCTTTTCTTCTCCCAAATTCTTCGACTGCTTTTGCACTTTGCAGTAGTGAACAATGAGTAGGGTTACATAAACATTATACAAACGCCCTCATGTCTGATAACGGTAAAATAATTTTCTCTCAACGTTCAGCAGAAGATCAAGATCTTCTGGAGCGTAGCACGAAGAAATCGAAGGTTAATCGTCTCCAAGCAACGGCTTTTGATATGGAATCGTCGCCTTCTAAGGAAGGGAATCCTGCGCATGATTTGGCAGTTTCTCTGTCGGATTCCCCAGTGGCGGATATGGTGGTGGATAACGGTGCTGATCCACTTCAGGCTATCGAGACTGTTCCTGAGACACAGGTGACTTCCGATTCTGATCCGATTACCACCATGGCAGGTATCCCCGAGGCTCTGGTGAACTCTCAGTCTGGTGCGATGGACGTGCAGGCGCAGGAGGAAGTGGGACATCCGCCGGTGTTGGGAGGCGGTGTCGCGGTGGAGGTATCAACACAACCACCACCACAAAAAAACGCGAAAATAGCGACGGACAAAATCCGTCGCTAAATGGACCAAATCCGTCGCTAAACCCTTTTAGCGACGGATTAGCGACGGAATCAGTCCGTCGCAAAAACCCTCCTCGCTAGAATTTAGTGACAAAAGTTTTTTCCGTCGCTAGCTCTAGCGACGGATATTTCTTCTGACGACAAATTTGATGACGAAATTTGTGAGGAAATAACGATGACAACTTTTGTCGCTAAATCTAGCAACGGATATTTCCGTCGCTAATTATATATATTTTTAAAAAAATTATTTATTTTAATTAAAATCCCTAAAAAAATATTTTATTTATTTGAATTAAAATCCCTATTTTTTAATTTACCTGTTAAAACTTAAAATTCATATCAACCCACTATATCTAACATTATTTATACTATCAAATTACCATCAAACTTTATATCAGTATAAAATAAAACTATTATCAAACATTATACTAATTACACAATACTTTAAATCACACTTTAATATAATAATATAAATTACTTCAACAATGAACAAATTGTGACAAATTAGTGTTCATACAAGCTTTATATATTCCTAAATCTTCACTAAATGTAGAGATGCACTCAGTGGAAGTAATAGCTCCAAGTCTCTGCAGCTGAGAATTCAAAGATTTCTGGGCCAGATAGCACTGCATATATATGATACCAACCATTTAAAATAAAACTCTAAATGAATTATTATTTCATGAGTAACATCAAAATATTTACGGTAGAGAAATGTTTGTATCAAATATATATATATTACATTTGTTCGATCTAATTATTCCTTTTTGTTCGGCTAGTATCTCCCCTTTGTCTACCATGAAAAATCTGCTCAGGTGGAATAGTAAATATTAAAAACTATATTATGGATAAAAACATAGCAACAGTGAGGCATATATTTTCAGAGGAAATAATCAATATATATGACATTTCTTCATTACCCTTGCTTCTCAAAATCCTCTGAGATTTGATCATACAAAAGCTCTATGTTCTCAAAGCTTGAGCTCCCACATATGGGATGAAAATCAAACGATACATATCTGAACCAATACAAGAAAGATCAAAAAGGGCATATTAAATTTATCAATATGTGTACTCGTGCCTTAATCTTGAAGAGAAAATTCTAAAAGCTGCATAACCATTTACAAAGAGACCAAAGAATGACAAATTATGAATTACGAGATATTTTCAACTAAGTTATGAGTAATTGCCAAATACTTGCTATGTTTTTTACTCCCTATCATCAGAGACAGTTAGGGATGCCAATTTCCTTGCACTGACCATCATTTATCTTGCACCACAACTAAAGCAACCTGCAACCCACACAACCCTGCAACTACAGTACTGCACAACTCAAATTTCGTACCATCTTACACCACACATACTTGAAAGCCTAAGTAATGAATTGTTACTCCCATTTTATTGTTTCTCCAAAATCCAAATTTCTATCATTCCCTGCCCCTCCCATCCTTCCTCTATCCCCTTCCAGGCCCCAACAGACTCAAGCCAAGCCACCATTTCAGATTGTGACAGTTGGCAGCCAGTTGTTGTGGTTAATTGAAAAGAAAATAAATTATTTTTTATTTACATTTTTCATTTTTATTTGGCATGCTGCATTACCCACCTTGCCTGGCAAGCATGCATAGTTCAAGTTGCAGCACTGCATAATCAACAGCACATTTTTCATCTCTGAGCAATATTAATAAGGAATTAATTAGACAAGATGTATAGAAGTCCAATAATTAATAACTATAATAGATGAATCTCCCATGTGCCCCCCTCTCTTTCTCATGTGATAATCTAATGATTGAAACATAAATCATCTAACATTTACATGTATAGAACTGTAATCATCACCTCACATTCGGCAGCTTTTGCATTTCCGCAGCATAAGCTGCACTTAGTTTACCCTCATCACCTTGCTGCAGGTCAAAATAATGGAAACATTAAAATCTTTGAAAAGGAATTTGGCATTCTAAATAAAATATATTTAGTTCTTAATGATATTTCAAAGCAATGTGTGTTCTGGTATGACAGGAAAACCTCTAAGAAGATTTGCTCCAACTATGAGTGTCATAGCTGGTATGGCTGCATCCCTGTAACATATATAGTTGATCACATATCACATAGTGAATGACTAGAGAAATACATAAGAAAACAGAAATGGTATAGGCTTCATATATACCCCAACATATCTGTAGAGCTATCAATAACAAGAAGCGGAGCGTTGTCTACAATTATCAGCTTTCGTAAAAAAGAGACTACTCCTATCACAATCCCAACTATCTGTAACCCGCGAGGAAGAAAAAAAAGATTGAGTTCAAGGATAGATTAGACTGATATAAGCTGAGACGAAAAGGATATGATCATACTGTTGCAATGGTGGAGGGTGCAAACATCATTTTTAGGTTGATCCTGTCGGCCCACGTTTTCACATTTTGTCGAAGCCTCATCATTACAGAAGGTTTCTGAGGAGGTTCATGGCGAAAACCACATATAAGTACAGTATATCTGAGGAGGTTCATGGCGAAGCCTCATCATTACTAGGATCCAACCGAGAGCTGATCCGATGGCGAACGTTAGAAGGATGTTCACAGGCATGAACCATCTGGGGATTAAGAAAAAAAACACAGACTGAATGAAACATTGAAGAGACATAAACAACATTAGCAGATCGAAAGAAAGCAGAACTGAACACACAATTTAACTATGCTTCTTGCTGTTATTGTCTCTCCGTGGCTGCTAGCCACAAGCGCCGGAGTGAACACATAAAACACAAGCTGCTACCAACCACAAAATTAGAACAAACTCTGCTACAACCTAGTAAAAACCAAAAAAAAAAAAAAAGTGTGTTATGAACCTCCTATGTTGCAGACTAGAACTAGAATAGGATTTCTGGCTTACATTGTTCAAATGGTGCCTTAAAGATGCCCCCAAGATATCCACACAATCAAACGCAAGAACCAATCCAATGGCCGTAATGATCAGTGTTTTGCCAAAGAGAACAGAAGAAAAAGAATGATGGGAAATAAGATCAAAAGGAAATAAATAAAGGCTATCTAGTAATTGTATTCATTGACCAAAGCCCTTCCAGGAAACCTTGAACAAATTCATCAAGAGTAAATGGCCAAAGCTCAAAAGCATCAACAAAGTTCAGGCAAAATCTCCAAGCCTGTAAAAGCAAAACAAAATGCCAATCACTTTTTAGGAAATTTAACCAATTAAAAAATCAAACTCCACACGCAATAGCATAAAGAATTAAATCTTAAGCACATAAATTAGATTATTTGACATTCTGAAATGGATTAGGAAGATAATACCATGAGAAGATGAGATAAAGGATACAGAAATAAATATACAGATGTACCTTTATGAGTTTTTGGAGGAAGGAAGAGACGGAGGAGCGGAGCGAGAGGGCGGGACGCAGTGGAGAGCAGGTAATCTCCTCCGACGCCATCTGGAGCTTCATTTCAAGCCAGTACAGACCAAATCCACCAAGTGCTTGTCCAGCGGGTCGGGTCCTGCGGGCAGCGACGGCGACGGCGATTGCGATGGGCAGCGGCGGCGATGGCGATGGGCTACTGGCAGAGGTAGCGATGGGCTGTTGGCAGAGGTGGCGATGGGCTGCTGGCAGAGGTGTTGGCGACTGGAAGTCGGAACAATGTTTAGGGCAATCTGATTGTATATTTAGATTCACATTTAGCGACGGAATTTAAATCCGTTGCTATATCTAGCGACGGATTCAAATTCTGTCGCTAGATTTTAGTTTAAAATTCCCCGGATCCCGCTCCGTTAATACTTTAGCGACGGATATTAAATCCGTCGCTAGATTTTATTTTTAAAAACTTTTGCCCACTCCGTTAATCATCTAGCGACGGAATATTGAGTCCGTCGCTATTTTTAGCAACGGATTCAAATTTCCGTCGTTAGATTTTGTCAAAAAAATGAGAGCGAAAATTTTGACAAAAATCCGTCGCTAATTCGTCACAATTTTATGTGCCGCATTTTACCGCTAAAATTAGCTACGGATTTAACGACAAAATTTTTCCGTCCCTCGCTAATTCGTTGCTAATCCATCACTAACTTTCAATTTTTTTAAAATAAGTAAATCCGTCGCCAAACCGTCGCTATTCCGTCGTTAAATTAGCAACGGAATGAATCCGTCACTAAATCCGTCGTTATTTTTGCATTTTTTTGTAGTGCACCCTCTATGGGAGGTAATGAAGTACCGCGTCGGTCATACCTTGAATCTGTGGTTGGATCTGGTTCTAATACTGCACCTTTCCTGCTTGCGAATGACACTGCGACTGATAACTTGGGCGAGGATGAAGAGGCAGATCAGACAGAGGACGACCCAACCTGTCCAACAATACGGCTAACGGCTCAAGAAAAGGAAAAGATCCGGGAACCGTGGAGAAAGTCTCTCATAATCAAAGTTATGGGTCGTAAGGTTGGGTATGCGTACTTGTTGAGGCGTCTGAATACCATGTGGAAGCCAAAGTGTCGTATGGAGCTGATTGCCCTTGAGAATGATTATTTCTTGGTCAAGTTTGGTTCTGTGGAGGATCTAGAGTTTGCTATGTTCGAAGGACCATGGATGGTTCTCGATCATTATCTAATTGTTAAACAATGGGTTCCGAATTTTGACCCGACGACGGATTCGACCGAAAAGGTTCTAGTGTGGGTTAGATTTCCAAATCTCCCGGTGGAATACTACAATTTTTTGACCCTGCGAAAGATTGGGAATAAGCTCGGGCAAACCGTTCGAGTTGATCACACGACAAGTCTGGTTTCGCGTGGAAAGTTCGCTCGTGTATGCGTTGAAATAGATCTTACTAAGCCTCTGATTTCTAGGTTCACACTAGAAGAGAAAGTTTGGCAGGTGGCATATGAGGGTATGCACCTTGTTTGTTTCGCCTGTGGTCTTTACGGTCACAGAAGGGAGAATTGTCCTACACATCCTTACATTGCTACAGAAGCTGCGCTACCTCAAACTGAAGCTGCGGTCGATCAGGGTAATGGTCGTGCTTCTACGAGTAGGGGAGGGAGTACCATAGCGAATTTGCATCAACAGCATAGTGCCCCATATGGTTCGTGGATGATTGTTTCACGTAAGGACCGCCGCCCAGAGGGGCGACCGACGGGGCAAGGGAGGTAGGTTGCGAGATCAGGACACGGTGACAAATCCACAGCAGCGCCTTTGAGAAACCAAAATGCTTCTGGCTCGCGTTATGCGTTGCTGGAAACAGACGTCCCTACGGATTCCCGGGATACGGCGGTTAATTCTGAAAATCTCCCACTTGCGCAACGTGAACAACCTGTGGTGAATCATCAGGATGCTCTGAACCACGCTTCTGCGTCGGCTACTGTAGCTGGGAGTTCCCGGCGTGCGAACGTCATAGCCAATGAGCGTCAAATTACTAACGAACCTGCTACCCCGCAGCGTTTGCCAATCGAGAAAACTCCATCTGGGAGTGCTGCCCGCACGAGTTCAACACCTAGGCGAGCTGCTGCTGAGGATGAGCACGTGGTGGTCAGAGGCGAGAGGGGGGTGCTTTGGTCGAGTCCACACGGGTTAGCGCGGGGAATTTCATAGCCGATGATGCGACAAATAACGTTTGTCCTGCTCCGGAGCACCACGGAGACCCGCCGGATGGTTATGATGTTGAGGGAGATGTGGTCATGGAAATTGAGGATATTAATGACGACACTCACGGGGCGATGGTTGATCCTCCCGTCCCTATTTGAGTTTGTTTTGAGTGTTTTGTGTTTTTTCTCTCGCGTTTCTTTTTTCTTGGTTTTGTTTTCCTCCCCTGTTTTTCGTGTTTTAATGCATTACATCGTTTGGAACTGTCAAGGCGCCGGTGGTAGAGCGTTCCACCGCGTCCTCAAAAATCTGATCCAGTCCCATAAACCCGCCATTCTTGGCCTCGTTGAACCTAAAGTCTCGGGGTCCCAGGCTAATGCTATTTGCAGGAAACTGGGATTCTCGGACTGGGTTCGGGTGGAGGCGGTGGGTTTTAGTGGGGGTATTTGGATCTTTTGGAATGATGTTCTTCATGTTGAGGTTGTTTTCACTCATCCGCAATTTGTTATTCTGTAGGTTAGGGAAGGTCCGGGGGACTTTTGGTTCTTTCCGGTTGTCTATGGCAGCCCCACACATCATCTACGACGACGGTTATGGGGTGAACTCACTATGGCTAAGAGGGGTCTTACAGGACCAATGATGGTGGCCGGGGATTTTAACTCTGTTATCAACCAATCTAAAACCTCCAATTATTCGACTTTTTCAATGCAAAGAAGTGCAGATTTTGTAGATTGGATCGACTCAGAAGGTCTCATTGACATGGGCTTTAGCGGTCCCAAGCTTACGTGGATTAAAAATGATCAAACGGGGTATACCAAGGGGGCGAGGCTGGACCGAGCACTTTGCAATATCTCTTAGAAACATCGATTCCCAGATGCTTCGGTTCTACATCTCCCTCGAGTTTCTTCTGACCATGCCCCGATCCTTGTTAAAACCACGACGCGCACGCCCTATACGACTGGGGCCCCCTTCCGTTTTCAAGCAGTTTGGCTGACTGACCGGTGATTAGTAGAGGTCGTTAGCAACGCCTGGTGTCCGACACGGACTTTTATCGACAACATCCCTCACCTCACTGACGCTCTTTCGGTTTTGAACAAGTGGGTGTTTGGAAATATTTTACACCGTAAGAAGATTGTTCTTGCACGCCTAGGAGGGGTACAACGCCGGCTCTCTCAGAATTCCCACGGTGGTCTTCTCAAACTCGAACAGAAACTTGTTGATGAGTATCAGGACATCCTTTACCAAGAAGAGTTATTGTGGTATCAGCGGTCCCGAGAGGACTGGATTGTTTCTGGAGACAGGAACACGAAGTATTATCATATCGCTACTGCTATACGTAAGTCCCCCAACACAATTTCCAGTCTCAAGAACGACAACGGGGATTGGATTACTGACACAGACCTTCTCAAGGCTCACGTTGGAAGTTACTATGTAACTCTTTTTACGGAGTCCTCAAATGATCGGATTCTTACTTCTCTGGAGGGTGCTTTTCCGTCGCTACCAGCGTCCGTTTGGCGAAATTTCAACCGCCAGTTACGAAGGAGGAGGTACGGTGCGCACTTTTTGACATGGCTCCTCTTAAATCTCCAGGACCTGATGGTCTTCATGCAGCTTTTTACCAAAGGATGTGGGATACCGTCGGAGATCATCTCTCAGATTTAGTTAAATGCACTATTGAGACAGGAATCCTGCCGGAAGGGATTAATGACACCCTCCTCGCCCTCATTCCTAAAGTGGGTTCGCCGGAGACGATCAAGCAATTTCGTCCTATTAGTTTGTGCAATGTGAGCTACAAAGTGATTACTAAGACTATTACCAATAGGTTGAAGTGCATTCTTCCATCGCTGGTTGGCCCTTTTCAGAGCTCCTTTGTTCCAGGGAGACAAATTTCGGATAATATCCTTGTTTACCAAGAGGTAATGCACACCATGCGTACAAAGAGAGGTTCTACCGGGATCATAGCCATCAAGTTAGACTTCGAGAAGGCTTATGATCGTATCTCATGGGACTACATTGATACTGTTTTAAAAGATATTGGTTTAAGTTCGATATGGGTCAAGGTGATCATGCAGTGTGTTAGAACCCCTCGTTTCTCTATTAACTGGAATGGGGAGAGGCTGCCGCTTTTCTGTCCGTCGAGGGGCATCCGGCAAGGAGATCCCATGTCCCCGGCCATTTTTGTTTTGGGTTTGGAGAAACTTAGCCAGCTGATTTCTTTGTACGTGAATTCGGGAGTGTGGAAAGGCATTAAGTTAGCTCCCGATTGCCCTGTCTTATCGCATCTTTGCTTTGCGGACGATATGGTGCTGTTTGCTGAAGCTTCTACCGATCAAGTTGAAGTAATTCATGATTGTCTGAACCGTTACTGCGCTGCATCGGGACAATCCATTAACTATACTAAATCCCAGGTTTTATTTTCGAAGAACACGCCTCCGGATATTGCAAAGGAAATCTCTGACAACCTGCAACTTGAGAGGACTACCGACTTGGGCTAGTATCTTGGGGTGCCTTCCATTCATGGGAGAGTCACTTGCAGTTCCTATTCTGCGTTATTGGAGCGAGTTCAAAGTTGTTTAGACGGTTGGAGGGCTAAAACACTGTCTATGGCAGGCCGTGTGACTCTGGCAAAATCAGTGCTCAATACCATTCCGTCTTATACTATGCAAACCACGGTTCTTCCTAAAGGTATATGTCAGACCATTGAGAGGTCCATGCGTCGTTTCATTTGGGGCAATGATGGTCAAGAAAATCAGAGACATAGGATGCATCTAGTTCAATGGGATACGATTGCTAGCCCTAAGGACGTTGGTGGTCTTGGCATACGTAAACTTCAAGAGCTGAATTTGGCCTATATGGTTAAGTTAGGGTGGCGACTTCACCAAGAGAAAGATTCTCTATGGGCTCGGACTCTTTCTGGTAAATACAGCTACGGTCGGTCTGCATCTTTCTCTAATGCTTGGAAAGGAATTCGTGCAGCAACACCGTTTCTTGATGCTGGGTCGTTTAAGCTTGTTCGAAATGGAAGGAATACTCGGTTTTGGATGGATAATTGGGTTGGCCCTTACCCTCTACGTCAGTACCTGAACACGCCTCTGAGCCTTCCAGTTCTCTATGCCACCGTTAGGGAATACTGGGAAGAAGGAAGAGGATGGAAATGGGAGCTTCTGACGAATCTTTTACCCTCCACCATGCTACGGACGTTAGCTTCATACGTCCTGTCAGTGAATGAAACAAAGGATGATACCATGGGCTGGCATCTTGATTCAACTGGGTTATTCTCTTTGGAATCGGCTTATGCTGCTATTCACCCAACCACTCAGTCAGGGGCTGATTTTGATTGGCGGAAAATTTGGGAGATCAGAGTGCCTAACCGCATCTGTTATTTTCTTTGGCTGGTTATGCATGGTGTAATAATGACTAACGTTGAGCGTGCTCGCCGACATCTAACCGCTAATGCTTTCTGTGGTTTTTGTGCAGGTCATCAGGAGGACCGGAGCCACTTATTTCGTCATTGCCAGGAGGCGAAAGGCATCTGGAGTGCTTCTTTGTGTTCCCGTGTCTTTACAGCGCTGGATAGTTTGGACTGGGATGAATGGCTTGCGGTGAATATCAAGGGTGATGCGTCGTTCGGGCTCACCGCCGATTGGCCTCCGAGGTTTGCGATTCGGATGTGGTGTATATGGAAATGGCGTAATGACGCTACTTTCAATCAGAAAAGGGTGTCGATGGACCGAAAGCTTCAATGGATTTCTAAACATGAAGCAGAAGTTTCTGCTGCTTTCGCAACACGCAGTGAATCCCTACTGTCGTCGCATAATCCCGTCGACGTTTCGGTTTCATGGACGAAGCCGCAGCCTGGTTGGTGCAAGCTGAATGTTGATGGTAGCTGTTCGCAATATGGTGAGGCAGGTTGCGGGGGTGTGATACGTGACCATGCGGGGAGTTGGAAGTGTGGTTTTCAATACAGGATTGGTATTTGCTCTCCTGAGGTGGCTGAGGCGTGGGGGGTCTTGCAAGGTCTGTGCATGGCGTCAACTTTGGGCATTCGAAATCTTGCTGTGGAATGCGACTCAAGGAGTACGGTGAAGTTGCTGCAAACTGATAGCCCGGGGCGTGGCAATATTCACAACATTATTCACCGCTGTCGAACTGCTTCTCAAGCCTTTGAGGAGATTACTTTCGCTCATGTCTACCGGGAACAGAATCGACTTGCTGATTCTCTAGCTAAAAAAGCCAAAAATCAGTCTGTAATCTTTACCCAGTTTACGGAGGTTCCAAATGACCTGAGGATGCTTCTCTTTGAGGATCAAGTTGGGGCCTGTTTCCGTAGAGTTTCCCCTCGTGAGAACAGGGTGAACATTGTGTAACTTCTTTTAACCGGGTTTAATCCCTCTTTTCTATCAAAAAAAAAAAAAAAGAACAATGAGTAGGGTTAAGTGCAAATGGGTTTGGGCTGATGGGCTACAAATGGCAAATGGGTCAACACATTAGCACTTTTGACTTTGGTAGGCTTAATAATAATAATAATAATAATAATAATAATAATAATAATAATAATAATAATAATAATACTAATACTAATACTAATAATAATAATAGGGGCATTTAGGTCTTTATACACATTATTCTTTATCATTCTAAACCTAACCAAACAACAGAATTTATTTTCCCAGCAACTTCTTTTCCACCAACCAAACAACATAATTTATCTTCTTGGTAACTACTTTTCCACGGAATTTCACTTCCACTTCCCTTCCAATACTTTCCGCGAACCAAACGAGCCCTAATGGGAGCCGGTTCCGCTCCGGCTCCACCTTATGTTTTATTTTTATTTTAATTCTTTTTATTTTATTTTTATTTTTATTATTAAATAAATAAATATTTATTATTATTATTATTATTATTATTATTATTATGAAATTTATTTATATTTTATACCTTTTAATTATTTTACATATTAATTGTTAATCTAAATATCTAAATTTACCAACCATTGATACAATGCATTATTCAAACTCATTAATATAATCTGCTATTTACTAATTGCTAACCAGCCAAATAAGGCTAGAGAGAGATCCAAGTGAGAGTGGTGGAGAGAAAGTATGGCGCCTAAATAGTCGACTTATCGTTGACTTAATGGATTAAATTAAATTTGTTAAGGAGTTTTTAAAATTTAATTTAGTTCGTATTATTTTTAAATTTTTCATAGCCCAACACTTTTTTTTTTAAATACCAATTTCTATTTTGCTTGATTTTTTTAATTTATTCAACTATGAACAGGTCCATCCAAAAACAAAAATATAAGCTCTGCCCATCAAAAATTTTCAACAAGTTTTAAATCTTTTTCAATTTCTTTATTAATTTGGTTGACTAATGCTAGGCCAAATAATAAATATTTAGGCCACATATGGCTTATAGCCTAATTTTTTAATTACAAAAGTTAAGTTTTTTTCTTAATATCTTTAATTTGGCCGAATTTGTTTTCATTATTCTCACAATTATAATGGTTTAATTATTGTCATAATTTGGTAAATAAAAATTTGTTACCAATTAAACTTTATTAATTTTTTTATCAATTAATTAATAATATTAGTTTGTGCAGTATAGAACACATCCAGTATAGAACAAAATTTTAAGAAAAATTTACCAATAAGCTGATTGCAAACCAAGCAAAAAACTGAAATAAAAACTAAAAAAAAATGCAGCATACTAACAACATAAAAAATGCATAACAATAAATACAAAATAAAGCAATATGACCAAACATGACCATGATTTTATTCCTATTAAATAAAACAATACAAAATTGAGCAATATTAAATAAAACAATATCTTGACCGCAACAACAGAATTTGCAATTTTGAAGGTGGAGAGGTCTTGAATAATTGCACTGCGTTTTGCGTTTCTCTTTTAAAGTTCACAATATAGGATGGATTTATATAAGGTTGTATCTTATTACAATAGAATTGTAGTATGATAGGAATTGTAATGTAGAATTGTGATACAATAGGGGAGGGTTGTTATGCCGTGGACCCAAGTCCATCTTGCAAGGTGGACCTGGGTCTACATTCACATACACTATACTCTACATTCACATACACTATGCTCTACATTCACAATTTGTAAAGTTCACATTCACACATTCAAAACTCTATATTCACAGGTCCTATACTCTACATTCACAACTTGAGAACTCCACATTCGCACATTACAGGGCTACAAGTTGCTAGAACTTCTTAACTCTATTACAGATTCACACATGCATAACTCTACATTCATGATTTCTATACTCCATATTCACAATTTGAAACCTCAACATTCACACATTTCTGGGCAACTCTACATTCACACAATCATAAATCTACATTCAATATTTCTATACTCTATATTCACACTTTGAAACCTCTACATTCACACATTTTTGGACAACTCTATATTCAGCAATATGTTTATTAATTAGAAAAAAAAAGACAAAAAAAAGACAAAAATGACGTAGTTTTGGACCCAGGTCCACAACATAATTTGCCATACAATAGGAATTGTAATGTAGAATTGTACAATGAATAGGAAAATAGGAAATAATCGCATCCTAAATATTGTATGACTGTTTTGGGTGGGAAGTTTAAAGTGAAGATTTAGTTTTTATATATAGTATAGATTGTAGTATAGGAATTGTAGAGTAATTGTAGTATACGAATTGTATTAGAATTGTAGTATAGGAATTGTAGAATAGTAGACTTCATTTTGTAGTATTGGATTTCATGTTTTAATAGCAGATTTATTTTATACGAATTGTATTGGGATTGTAGTATAGGAATTTCATTTTTTTGAATTGTTTTAATGTACAATATTTTGGGCGGAAGGAAGATTTTGTTTTGGAGGATTTTGTTTTTATATATATAAAGATAAAGATTATTGTTATTATTATTATTATTATTATTATTATTATTATTATTATTATTATTATTATTATTATTATTATTATTATCATTATTAGTACTATTATTATTAGTATTATTACTATTATTATTATGAAGATGCTCTCATTCACCACCAACATCATTGTAAATCTACTATACTAATAAGAGCCAAAGAGAGTTAGGCCTAAAATGGGTAGAAAAAATGGCGGTCAAATTATTTAATCAAATGGATGGTTCAGATGAATTATTTAATCAAATAGATGGTTAAGATAATTCAGATTAATATTATTAATAGAGATTACCTAATTTAACCTTACTTTTATGATTATCTGTTAAGTTTTCCGTTAAATATTCTCTTCTCCGTTGATATTCCGTTAACTTTTAACTTACCCATTAATTTCTATAAGAAAGATCTTAGGTTCGAACCTCATCTCAATCAAATTTGACATAATTAAGTTTCTCACTCTATTTACTCTTATTAAATTAAATAAATTAGTAGCTACAAAAAAATGATACATATGTATTTCTTTAATTTAGAATTATGTGTCTACAATACCTTTATTTGAAAAAATTATTCATTATCAAAAAATTAAATTAAATAATAGAAATAATTTCATTAGTTATATTGTCTTTATTTTCCCTCATGCAAAGATTCTTTACATTCAAATTTATCAATTGATATTCATTACATTGTCTATTATCTTATTTTTACAATATCTTGTAATTAAATATCAAAGTTATAGTACAAAATAATGTTATATATTTATTTACCAAGTATTTTATTAATACTATGAAAAAAAAATTTAAAATAATTTGAAGCTAATTTTATTAACTACTTGGGGATTAATTGACAAAGAGAGTACTCAAATAAACCAACAAATTGAACCGGAATTGCTCTATTTTACTCTTATTGAATTAAATAAATTAGTAGTTACACCAAAAAATGATACATATGTATTTCTTTAATACCATGAAAAAAAATAAAAAAGAATAGTTTGAAACCAATCATATTAACTACTTGAGGAAATTTGTTGACAATGAAAGTATTCAAATAACACATTATCCAACAAATTGAATCGAGAAACTACCTTTTAATATCCTTGCAATATATAATATTTTAAATTTTCAAATTTTTATTAATTTATTTAATCTTTTTTTCTTAAACTAGGGATTTCTTTATCCACAATAACACATTCAACAATAATGGATGAACCAAATGAACCCCAAGCAGAACACCTAAAGGAAAGTCCATAGCTCCTATATCATAATTTCATTGCATGACGTTGTCATCTATGCTACCAACATAACCGAATTGCAAATAACACACTACCAACAAAAAGGAAGAGAACAAATAGTAAAGATGAAGTAAATGACAATGTTACTCAAAAGAGAATTAAGAACACTTAGAAAAATTCAAATGAAAAGTAGTATTTATTTAGACTATCATTTTTAGACCAAATATTTAGACTATCGATTTTACAAGGTTGCAAACATTTATTTTAGCAATATGAATTTTCTATATTATCTTGGATTCATATACTTTGAGTTAGATATTTAAATAAAAAAATTTGACATTCAATTACCGATGTATAAACTTCTCCTATATAATCTTGCATTGATATACTTTCAAATATTTATTTAAATATAAACATTGGGCATTAACCCATACGCGCAATGCGCGTATAAAACTAGTGTTATATATAAATGCAAGAAACTCGGGTTCGATCAATAGTGTTTGATAATGACATTGGAATGTATGATATCACGTTACAAACCAACAAATGGTACATCATATCAAATGTCATTGTCAAACCTGTTCGGACGAACTATAAAGTACGTTTTTTTTAAGGTAACTATAAAGTACTTGATCACAAATATAATTACACATGGATTTTAAATGGTCGGAGTGGTGTCAAAACAAGTGACAATGATGACACGTCATTTGCTCCATGTAAGTGATTTATTTGTTTCTACTTACTTTAGTTGCAATTTAGCTATTTACAATTTCGTTATGTTTTATTAAAATATATAAGCATTGAGACTATTTTTTTAGTTTAACATTTTTTTTTCTCTCATTATTATATGACTATCTACTTTAACCAATTAAAGAACACTAATTTAAAAATACGCATTGGGCATTGGTTTAATTGCTCAACGCGCGTGTGATAACTAGTAGAGTTTATAAAAGTTAATAAGCTTTTAAATATCAGTAAATTTTTAAAGACTTTATAAAAGTTTGAATCGAATACCAATATACTTTCAAAAGTTTTTTAAAAGTATGAATTGAATATGTATACACTTTTAAAGAGTTTTTAAAAATTTATACCCCTTAAATTGTTAAAAGTGGTGATTTTTTTTTGAGTTAATACCACAAATGGTCCTCTGACTATTAGGCTAGTACTCCTTTTAGTCCTTGACTTTCAATTCGACCACAAATGGTCCTCTGACTTTCATTTTTGACAATAAATAGTCTTCCGTTAAGATTTATGTTAAATAGGTGTTAAATCTAGGGGTAATATCGTCAAATTGATTAATATTATTATGATTACTTCTTTTTGTGAATTATATGACACCATAATTAATTTCAAACATTAATAAACATTAAGTTAATAAATATAATAACAAAATGGACTTGACAAATCACATAAATGAACAAATTTTAAAAAAAATCCATGATTATTGTTTGCAATTTGTACTTGATTAATTATATTAATTCAACGGTGGCGACCTTCAATTATGTCCCAAACAAAATGTTTGATCGATTAATGAAGAGTGAAAACTATTAATCATCCATGTATGAACACCATGAAAATTATGGAAACAAGGTTTAAAAAAAATTCTTCCATTTTAATATGTTGATTAAATTAAAAACAGATAGCTCTAATATTAAATTTTCATTTTGTACGCATAATTACAATAATAATGTGTATTGTCTTTTTATTTAGGAGTATTTATATATCTTAATTTTTTAATTATGTTTTGATGAAAAATTGTAAATATTTTTATTTTATGACAATTATATATATCAAGTTGACGATAATACCCCTAAATTTAACACCTACTTAACAGAATTTTTAATGGAGGACTATTTGTGGTCAAACATGAAAGTCAGATGACCATTTGTGGTCGAATTGAAAGTCGAGGACTAAAATGAGTACTAGCCCAATAGTCAGAGGACCATTTGTGGTATTATACTACCGACTCTATTACAATGCAGTATCTGTTCATAAATGAATTAAAATGAATCAGTATTGCCTGTGGCTCAAACTCACCACCTCCCATATACAGGGAAGGGTTTGATGCCACTGGACTACAAGGTCCTTGTCAAAAAAAAAGTGGTGATTAAATACCCCTTAAATTGTTAAAAATTTTTAAAAGTTTATAAAACTATAAGGGGGCGTTTGGTTCAAGTTATATGAGATAACTAAGGTTATATTTGCTTGGGAATATAAGATTCCCCTGTTTGGTTCAAGTTATGTAAGATTCCCAGGGAATGTAATATAACCTCCCGATGAAGTTTTTAGCTATTGGAAGGGAATGTGAAATACATCCCGATTTCTTAGGTAATCTCACATTCCCTTATCTTATTACTAATATTAAGTTTTTGGCATTTTAATCAATTTATCTTATTTCCGTTGTCTTATTTACCTACTTCAATTTTAAACCAAACACAGTTATCTAACATTCCCAGTTATCTAATATTCCCAACAATCTAACATTCCCTAAGGTAATCTAATATTCCGTGAACCAAACACTCTCCCAGGTGGAATACACCCTAGGAATGATTTCCCTAAAATCGTATTCCGGACCAAACAGGCAAAACATCGTTCCCGGAAGGATTGGTTTACGAGACAACAGAGTGGGAAAGAGGGAAGACCCAGGGGAATAACTAACTAATAAGGTTCAACTGCGTTTGCCCAGACGGGAAAAGCGCCGACCGACCTCATAGCTTTTCGATGGACATCACGACTTGCCCCTTCTGCCATCTGAGAGTTCTTTCTGTAGAACTGGAAAGGTATATCCTACCCTCATTTCCACGCTTTTCCCCTGTTTCGATTCGTTCTACTGTTATCTATTCATATTCATCTGCTTGTGTGTGATCATTGAACTCTTGACTAATTGCGTAATTCTTTTTATTTTCCTCTTTTGTAAATTAAAATCGATTTTCAGACATGCAAACAGTCACTTCGACGATGAAGACGTTGTTAACGATTTCGAGTTGGGACGAGACGTTGCCCTTGCTCCTTCTAGTTCCCCCCAGGTACTCCGCGAGTAAGCATTTTACATATGCGTGTGACATTCCAAGTGACTTGGTGAATGTACATATGTATACTATTTTATGTATGTGTAGGCTACACAATTTTAATTCCATAACCAAAGAGCAGGGGTTTGAATGTGAGGATTTATTTTTGTGGATGTTGGGGGGAAGGGCAAAGTAAAGATTGCCATGATCATGTTGGGCGGACCCTTATAAAGGGTCAAGTCCAGCAATTGGTGGGAAGGATCAAGTTCAGGCCTCTCGAAAATGTGGTGGCGGTATAGAAGGAAATAAAGTTGTGTCTTTGCTGTGAGCTATAGCTTTTGGCTTAATGGTAAATGAGCCAAACCCTTGATCGAACAAGTGGTATCAGAGCTGTGCAGTTAAGGTTGGCAGGTGCTGGAAGGGAATTGTTGGGCGGAGACCAGTAGCCTCTCAAAAATGTGGTGGCGGTATATAAGGAAATAAAGTTGTGCTTTCGCTGTGAGCTATAGCTTTTGACATAACGCTTGATCCTAATAGATTAGAATTTTAAAATCATATAATTTCACCTCACCATTTCCTGGAATGGCCTTTTCTTTATCTTATTTCATTATTACTTTTAGTTCTTTATTGGCAGTAGTATCTAAACTGAACTGTTCATGATTAACCAGGTTAGTAGTGCAACTCTCCATAAAACTGGTGCATGGGAAAGGCCTGAGAGTAGCTCTTCAAGTTCTCGTATGGATGGTCGAGCTTCTGAGGGGAGAGGCTTGGGTGAACGAGTAAGCTGCTTAGTCAATCTGCAGATGAAGGGATCTTTTTACCATGTTGAAGGAGGCATGATTAACATGCTGAGAAGCTGTTTGGAATTAGAACCTGAGAACTGTGTCAGTCGGTTGTGTGGTTATGTAGATCATTTTGAAAGCATCGCATCAGAGGATGTTGGATGGGGGTGTGGATGGCGCAATATTCAGATGCTCAGCTCTCATTTGCTCAACCAAAGACAAGAAGCAAGGAACGTTCTCTTTGGTGGCTCAGGGTTTGTACCTGATATCCCTTCGCTCCAGAGATGGCTTGAAATTGCCTGGGAACAAGGCTTTGATATGGCTGGGTCGAAAGACTTTGATCAAGAAATCTATGGAAAAAGAAATTGGATTGGAACTACAGAATGTGCTACCCTCTTCCGTTCTTTTGGTCTTCGTGCTCGAATAGTGGATTTCTGTAGTAAGACAATTGCACCGAAGGTTTATGGACCTATGGACAAATATGTGTCCAAGTGGAAAAACAATGTTTCTGACCCTGTATCCTTTACACATGATGCAAATGTTAAGGGACAGGAGGTTCTGATTGATTGGGTGTGGAATTACTTTTCTGACCCTAAGTGTACAAGATCTGACAATAGACATGTCCTTGTCAGTCTGAAAGCGTAAGTGTATTTTTAAATGTTGTCACGATCTCATGGCACCCTTCACAGTGATTAGTAGTGCAAGTGCATGGTTGTGTTCTCGGTTTTATAAATTTGCAATGTCACACTCCATTGAGATCTCTTATAAGGTTTATTCTTCAGGCCATTGTACTTCCAACATCAAGGCCACTCAAGAACAATTGTTGGGATTCAAAAGAAACTTCAGAAAAATGGCTCAAAGCAATACAATCTTTTAATCTTAGACCCTGGCCATGTAAGTATGTCAATATCTGTTGAGTGCTACTTTTTTAAGTGACTCTGCAATTGCCTTTGCTATGTGAATTAGTTTTCTCCACATAATTGGAAATATAGTTTCCTCTAATTCTCAATTTGGAATGTTTACAATTGAAACATGCAGAATTGGGTTATATTTTTCACTATTCTGTATTGTTTGATTTTTTCCAGAACATCTAGTTGCCTTTCTTGTTTCTGGTAACTGTTATCATTAAACAGGAATTGTTGTGATTATAACTTTCAGAGAACCAAAGATCTGGCAAAATCTCTCAGAGACAATGATGGATGGCAAAGGCTAATAAAAAGAGGTGTGCACACTCTGAGGAAGCCACTATATCAGGTATAAGGCATAGTTTACATCTGTCCAATGATTTCTTCTCATCTAATCTAAACACTTGATTTGCAACATATTTCTTTGTCAGTTGTGTTTTATTGATCATGGAGTCGCTTTTGGGGAAGAGGTTGAAAAACTGAAGAACTTACAAAGCATACGTCATGAATTTTAGTCAGTTCCTAGACTTTTGTATTTCATTTCAAGCTTCCATATGTTCAATATGTATGCTTAAATCATTATGGAATATAAATATTTGAAGGCACTTTTTCTCTTTTGCTTAGATGTTAAGGAATTTTATTACTCCATATATGTTTCATTTACTGGCTGAATTCCAAAGGACTGTTGATCTATTATGCATTGGAGCCTAACCAGTTTTGAGTTAATGATTAACATCTCAGGTTTTGCTATAAGGGTTGAGTGGCTTCTTATTTCCACAACTTTACCTTCGGCTATAACAACTATGGTACTTCAAACTCTGATTTGTATTACTTGTAAATGTGAGCCACCAAAGCTGTGCAGCTGTATCAACATCTGTGCGCTCACGGACTCACCCTTGCTTTTTCAGAATCTTTTTGCTAGAGTTGTTGCTCTATCTGGTAATACTGTGGGTAAGTAAATTTCTGGACTGTTCGCTGCGTTTCTCCACCAGAATAGTTGAGATCTTTCCTCCCCTATTCTGTAGCACAGTATCACATGCATCAGGCAAACTGCTTACAAATTCATGGATGTTTGCATCTTCAGAAACTCTTTTTCTCCTATAGCAGATGTGTATATGATTTAGCAACTGAATTGGATCCTGATACATTATACATTTATACCTACCTCTGCAAATGACGTTTTAGGTTGTAATCATCAAGTATTTTCTATCAGTCAGAACTCTTGTTTCATCGATATCATAAAATCTCATATTCTTGGCAGAACCAACATGAAAGACTTTACAGCTGCACTCTGCTAAACAAAGAATACTTCTTTTCAACCCCCTGTTTGAAGTCAGAAATTGTGTAGTGCTGCTACTTCTGGCCTTGGATGTTTAATGAACCTTGATATTGGATATTTAAGTTCCCTTTTGATGGCATATGATGGGGAATCTTCTTGTTTGCCTTGTTTAGTATATATACACCTGCCAAGTAATATTATGGGTATCAGGGTCCACAATTCAGTGACTATGCGAGAATATCTGTGATGATCTTATGTGGTTCTCAAAGCTAGCTTGCCTTCTCCCAATTAAAATGCCTGTGCATAAATCAATTATATGTTGGGATCATCTCATGCTTGAGGCTCTCTTTCCTGTGTCTATGCAGCAATTGCTTCAATGAAAGTCTGGTCTTTTGGAAGAATGTGCTCTTCAGGTATCTCAGAGAAAGCTAATTTATTTTTGCAGTTCAGACGCAACATACACTTCGACAAAAGGTAAACATTCAGGTTGTATCTTTGTAAAATGTGCTTGCATATGCTAGAAAACAAAAGTAATATTGGAGGACGCTCCAAGAAGGAAGAGAAAGGTGGGATGGCTTCACTTGTGAGTTAACTTTCTTTCTATTTGGAAGTGAATGTTGATATGCAGAGAATGCATTTAAGTAGGGTACAGACCGAGGTTGGCAGATGAGTTCGCTTAGTATATGAGACAGTTTAAGGTAGCTAGAGAGGGTTGTTGAGATGAAGTACGAAAACATTTGTTATGGTGGCTCAAGAGGAGATTTCCATATTTGAGCATCCAGTTCAGACTCTCAAAGGGGATCTTACTATCAGCAGTGACTTTCAATTGTCAGGCAAAGATGGTTTAATTATGGCAGCTTCAGAGTAGTTATAATAGCCATAGTACTAACATCAAGCAATTAGCATATACTGGAGAATCAAAATCATCCATGGTATGGTGCTTCAGATTCAAAGTGTTGCAACAATTCCAATCAATCAAGAGGCATGGAGGTTGCTTCCTCATTCAGTTATCTTTTCATCTCTACTGTCATTACTTATGTTACTGCATTGATGTGCTGTATGCCTGTATGACTGTATGCCTGTATGCGTATATAACTTGTACCATCTTGTGTGTTTATACTTGTCCTTTCATTTGCACGTTTGATTCGCGGAATAGGTTAAAATGGAATGACATTTCTAAGGACCGACCTATTCCATTGGTTGTTAATGCATTTTATTCTCGGAAAATTGGGGATATTGTTCTTTGGGAATGAGCTCCCCCCTCGGTAGTACTGTCAAAGCGCAAATTATGCCGTGGACACCTGGGTCCAATACGACGCCGTTTCACTATTTTTTTTATTATTTATATTATTAAACATATAGTCTTGAAATGTGTGAATGTGAAGTCTATATATATATAATGTTACACTACTGCCTTGCTATGTAGTATATCTTTATTTTAAAAAAAAAAAAAAATAGGGGCTTGGCCCGCTCCGCTGCCTAGTATCGGTGCCTATGTGGAATTTTTGCAACATTGATGTCCATATATATAACAAAATTAGATTTTAATAATTATATACGAGGTATTATAAAATGGACATTGTTTTGTTAAACTCATCGATCATCATAATAAAATGATTTATTTTTTCAGTCTTGATCCTAATTGAAGACTATTGTTGAAAAGAAGATTCCTTGCTGGCAATTAATTATTATTCAGATTTATATTTTATGAACATTAGTAGTTAGTACTATTATTTGTTTGTTTTGGAATTTATTATACATTATTAAAAACATTTGTTTTGCTTTTGAGTATTTTATTGAAAAAAAAAAAAAACAAAAAAAACAAACAAACCTTATTTGTTGATTATTTTTAGACAGGCAATGTGTTATGAACTTATGATATTGCCCTCATACCATTCAAAATCCTTATACATAATTACTTTAATAATTAAGACTAAAATTCTTGATCATAGCCTCACTTTAACCTTTTACTTACTTTGTGTTTATTAGCGAGACAATTTTTTTTTTTAAGAAATGAAAAAAGAAAATATATTGATTTGTACATTCTTTTAGGGTGTGTTTGGAAAGCAGGAAAATGACTTCTGGAAAAAAATTTTTGGAAAATGAGTCATTTTCCAGAAAACATTTTCCTTTCCTGTGTTTGGTTGCATTATGGAAAACTGACTTTGAGTGTTTGGTTCATTTTCTGGAAAATGAACAGAATTATTATTATTATTATTATTATTATTATTATTAAATTTCTAAGCACACAACCAATTGTATTATTATTATTATTAAAAAGTCAACAATCTATACTGTGTACTCAAAACCAATGGTCAAAATCCCTACCCAGAATTTCCCCATTTTTCCCCTTGCATCAGTGGCGGCGGGCTGTGAAACCATGGTGGCAACGACCTTCAATGCACAAGCAAATCCCTACCCCATAGTCTCTCCAAGGGAAATGGTGAAGAAGATGGCACCATCGCGAGTCGCGACTACCTCCACCAACCTTTGTATTCTTATTTTTCTTTCCACTACCTAATTTTTGCAGCAAGTGTGGTAGACTAGGGCATAGAGTTGCGGATTGCAGAAAGGGGAAGAAGGATGGTGATGGTGGTGAGAGAAGGGAGAAGAAGGGGAAGTGGCGGTGATGAGAAAGGATTGCAGAAAGGGGAAGAAGGATGGTGATGGTGGTGAGATAAGGGAGAAGAAGGGGGATGGACCGGTGGCAGTGATGGGAAAGGTGATGACTGAAGAAGGTGGAAGGGGGAGGCAGAGTGGAGACGGTCGGTTGTTCACTGGAAGGGGGGCAGAGTGGAG
Organism: Ipomoea trifida; assembly: GCA_003576665.1. Classification (NCBI taxonomy): domain Eukaryota; kingdom Viridiplantae; phylum Streptophyta; class Magnoliopsida; order Solanales; family Convolvulaceae; genus Ipomoea; species Ipomoea trifida. The sequence goes on from CP025646.1 coordinate 23,314,186, forward strand.
ATGGAAAATGACTTCCCCCAAAAAAAAAAAGGGGAAGTCATTTTTCAGAAAAGCATGTATATTTTCCATTGACCAGAGCTTCATTTTCCGTTGACTACTTCATTTTCCTTCTTGCCAAACACTAGAAACCCGGAAAATGATTTCCAGAAATCATTTTCTGAGTATCCAAACACACCCTTAGATTGAACAATAGATAATGAAGATTGAAAGAATTGAAAAGTCAATTTCTTTTAATAAAAGGAACCAAACACTTCACAAACTATTACCAATGTGGAGCAAATCATAGTCAATAAAGACTAAAAAAAATTAATGTTTATAAATAATTGATTGAAAGGCCTTGTGGTCAAGCGGTATTAAGTGATTCTCCCAAGTGGGAGGTCATGAGTTCAGGCCTCAGTGGGTACATGTAACAGGGTCAATAGTATTCAAAAATAAAAAAATAATTGATTGAAAGAGTTATTTTCAAAATAATTAAAGGGAAAATTTTTTTGATAGTAATAATTTATGGACCGAATCTATAATTTAGACATAATTGATTGACTAAAATTGTCATTTTCCCTTCTTCTTTTGAATATCATTAAATGTTATTCAAAAAAAAAATTGTTACTTGTATGAATATTTTGTTTGATAACAATTTATACATTATATAATTTTTTTTTACAATACTATTGTTGATATAGAATAATATTATTTCAAACTCTTATGTAGTAACAATTACTTTTAAAATCATGTTTCATTTCTATTATTTAAACCAATCAAATATTGTAATAATATTCTTAAACTCTATTCTTTTAATGAACCAATCAATATAATACAATTTATGTTATATTCCTTTCTTAATCTATTTCTTATGAAATAGTATTCTTAATCCCTTAAAATTAATTTCATAAACCAAACATGATGTTAGGCTTTCACCATTCAGTGTATCACCCTCTACTTTCCACTTTCGAGAGGGTGAAGTGTTGATTTAGTTGTCGTTTGAGTAAGTTTAGCTTAGTTATATATTTTAGTAAGTAATCCCTTTAAAGCAATGTCTTTGTTAATCTAAATCCTACTTTTCTTTGATCAACCACTTGCAACTTTTTTTTTTTTACGATAGTGTTTGCCATTAGCTGATTGGTTTAACTGATAGTAACTATTTGATAGTATTAGTTGGTTATAAAAATATCTTATAATATTAGTTGGTTTTATAAAGATGTTGGGTAAATAAATGTAAAAATATATTGTGTTATTTACTTAACTCTTAAAATACTTTTATAATTTATTGTTATCGTTGTATTATTATTAATTATCATTTATTGTTTTATTATTAACAATCTTATAATTAAAAAGAAGAAGAACAAGAAACACTTAGTAGTTAATAATAATTCAACATATATAATGGTTAACACAACTCTGTGTCTATATATATATATACATACATATATATATATATATATATATATATATATATATATATATATATATATATATATATATATATATATATATATATATATATATATCGATTTTTATGTTAGGAATCGACTCTAAATGTTATGTCGATTTTTATTTTTTTAAAAAAACTAAACATATAATGTTGTCAATGACCTTGTGGTCTAATGACACCCAGTTGCACCCCATCTAGAAAGAAGGTGGGTTCGAGCTTCAGTGGAGGCGTTGCTGTCTCTTTGTTTACTTCAGTAAAATTAATTAAAAAAAGAGAGCATATAACGTTGGTTTTTTAATAATTGATGTTATATGTACAACATAATATGTTATTTATGTAGTAGTGTGATAACGTTCGGTACAATTAATATTGATGCTCAATGTACATTATTTGTTGTCTTTTAATATATTTTACTTGCACTTAGGTGCACTGTATGAAACTATTACTTGCATTTCTAATATATTTTACTTGTACTTAGGTGTATTATATGAAACTATTACTTGCACTCTAAATTTTAATTATTTACGAAAATGCCACTACATTTTTTTTTTTAGTTTAAAAGTTCACTTTAGAGTTTAGTAGTTATGATTTACTTTTAGAGCGCACTTAGCAACAATATAAAGTGTACCAAGCAATAATATAAAATGGACCCACCAATATCATTTGTTGTACCCAATGTGAAAGTTAATGGGCTCATCTCTTAGAATTTATGGTTGAGATTGTTTAGTTTAGTTTATGGGTTCAATTTTTATTATTTAGGAGTTTAGTATTTATAGTTTATTTTGTGTTTAGTTTTTTTTTTTTTTTGGGTTTAATTTTCAAGATTTATCAACATATGCACTCTATAATTTTATTTAAATGCACTCTATAGTATTAAAAGTTGCATTTTATAGTGTTGTTAATTGCACTTTTTAAATTATTTATAAAAATGTCATCAGATTATTTTTTTTCTCTAATTGCTGCAACTTTGTTAAATCTTTCCAAATAAAAGACTCAAATTTATTTTTAATTCTCTCCTGGAAAGGAGTTATAACCAAGGTGTACCCTATATATAGGTTTTTAAAATATATTATCTATGCCCATTAAAGAATAGTTAGCAGTTGGCAGGTGGGGAAGATAGATAAGATCCATTTATAACCACCATGGGCAAAGCAGCAGCGGACATTAAAGACCATTTTTTTTCTTCCAAATCTAGCAATCTAGCATTAAAGGCCGTTTGTTTTTTGTTTTTAGCATTATTGACTTTGTTGCAATGTTGTATTTGTTCACTGCTACTTTCTCAACCAAATGAAACACAAAGAGCCAATATCGCCTCCACTGAGGCTTGAACTGCCCCTTCCATGTGGAGGTGCAATCAGGTGCCACTAGACCACAAGGTCTTTGGCTGTTTGTTGTTGCTACTTTGAGTTGCTTCTATCTTCTTCATACCATTGTCTTTGAAGTATTTATCAAACTACCAAACATCATTTGTTAATTTTAAAGCTTGATTTACTGCGTTTGAATGAGTTAATGCCTTATTGGGTCTTCTGAGTATAATGATTTTGTCATATTTAATCTTAAACTTTCAAATTGACTATTCGTGATCATTCGACTTCTGAGTATAATGATCTTAGTAGTAGTAGTAGTAGTAGTAGTAGTAGTGAGATGTGTGCGATGAATAGACTAATACCAGGGGGTCCAAGGGTAATAGCTTATTTCCAGGAACATTGTTCCTGAGAATACAAATGCGAACCAAACAACGGAATAGGTTATTACTGGGAATGCTATGCCATTCCCTGCATATTCTGTGAACCAAACACCCCGTTATTATATTTGTAGAAATATCAACGTCTTTTCTATTTACAGTAATCATTATTTTTACTATTTAGTATTGTAGAAGTTTTTTTTCTATATATAAATATATCTATATATATGTGGAGAGATAAATTAATTTAAACTTATGATAAGTTTAAAACTCAATGAATTTGACGTACCTCATTAGGTAAGTTTATTATGGAGTAATTAAAAAGCGCATTCATGAAGTGGGTAGCCGTATATAAATAATGTAATGCAGAATGCATATATTTATTATCACAACTTATGTTAAATTCCCAAATTAATATACTCCGTACTATTCACCTACTCAGTTACTTTACCGCTTTAATAATAATAATAATAATAATAATAATAATAATAATAATAATAATAATAATAATAATGGTCATACTTATGTGAGATCCGTGAAACGGATTGAGTCGAATCGGATCAACATGCAAATGCCATACTTATATGCTCAAATATAATACTAATCATGAATAAAATATTTGTTACTTATTATGGAAAATATAATAATTTTAGATTTTGATGTAAAAGTACTATATCTCCAAAAGTATTATATTTTTCCTAATAAATAATGTTAAAAGCATTACATTTTTCTATATACACAATAAACACTTTATTCCTAATTAATATTATATTTGTGCGTATAAGTATTATATTTTCATCTTGATCCAACACAGCCCGTCTTACAATGAGACCGTTTTAGTGTTTTACACATAACTTTGTGGTTGGTTTCTTATTAAAAATCAGTATGAAATTAATTTTATTGTGGATCTTACAAATACTTTAGGGGGAAAATTGTAAATTATGTCCCTCCATAATATGACAATTATCAATGTGACTCTTGAATTATTAGTTGTGTAAATATTGCCCATCAATTTTCAAAATGGTACATATATTGTTCCAGATCCGTTTTAAACCCTATGTCCATGACGGGAGGGCAATACATGTACCATTTTGAAAATTGAAGGGCAACATTTACACCTCTAATAATTTAGGGGTCATATTCATAATTAGCATATATTATGGAGTGCATAAATTACAATTTTTTCTACGTTAGGTGAATCTTTAAATTACTAAAATACGAGTTACATATTAATATATTACGATTTATTTTCTTCATAAAAACTCCAAGGTAAAACTAATGAAACTTTCAAATTTTCGGTGTAATTGGTGTAATTATTTTTGAATGAGTGACGATGAAAATTTATCGTCACGATCTGAGGGTGTGCACGGGGTAAATCATGTCTTGTGATCCTAACAAACAAATGACAATAAAGAAATAAACTAATCTAAAATGTTCATAGTGATTTATTCAAACTAAAAATTACAATAGATCACTTCCACTAAAAATCAAACTCGTAACTTTGCAAATGGAATTATTTTGACCCTTATACACATCGTATTATTTAATCATTATGCCAAGGACTTTGTGGTTCAGTGACACCAAGTTGCTCTCTCATATGAAAGATTGTGAGTTTGAACCTTAGTGAAGTATCTACAATACTTTGAAAAAATAGTTATAAAATATATATATATATATATATATATATATCGATTTTTATGTTAGGAATCGACTCTAAATGTTATGTCGATTTTTATTTTTTTAAAAACTAAACATATAATGTTGTCAATGACCTTGTCGTCTAATGACACCCAGTTGCACCCCATCTAGAAAGAAGGTGGTTCGAGCTTCAGTGGAGGCGTTGCTGTCTCTTTGTTTACTTCAGTAAAATTAATTAAAAAAAGAGAGCATATAACGTTGGTTTTTTAATAATTGATGTTATATGTACAACATAATATGTTATTTATGTAGTAGTGTGATAACGTTCGGTACAATTAATATTGATGCTCAATGTACATTATTTGTTGTCTTTTAATATATTTTACTTGCACTTAGTGCACTGTATGAAACTATTACTTGCATTTCTAATATATTTTACTTGTACTTAGGTGTATTATATGAAACTATTACTTGCACTCTAAATTTTAATTATTTACGAAAATGCCACTACATTTTTTTTTTTAGTTTAAAAGTTCACTTTAGAGTTTAGTAGTTATGATTTACTTTTAGAGCGCACTTAGCAACAATATAAAGTGTACCAAGCAATAATATAAAATGGACCCACCAATATCATTTGTTGTACCCAATGTGAAAGTTAATGGCTCATCTCTTAGAATTTATGGTTGAGATTGTTTAGTTTAGTTTATGGGTTCAATTTTTATTATTTAGGAGTTTAGTATTTATAGTTTATTTTGTGTTTAGTTTTTTTTTTTTTTTTTGGGTTTAATTTTCAAGATTTATCAACATATGCACTCTATCTATATATATATATATATATATATATATATATATATATATATATATATATTATCGTTATTCCGTAGTAAAGAGAGATCGTAGGCTTCCTTCAATTATTCAATCCTTCTAGACTCCTAGGTGTGCGTGCCGCTAATATTGAAGGCCAAATCATATTATTAAAAGAGGATCATGATTAACTCGTCACCCACTTTTCCAAACATCTTTCACTTGAGGACTACAAAGTAAAAACTGAAATTTTTGTCATATTACAATTCTTTTTTTTTTTTTTGAGAATTATTACAATTCTTTAATCACACCAAAAGTCAATACATTAAAGAAATTGTTAAAAAAAAAACAAATATAATAATAAAAGAAATTTAGGCAAAAGATCAAATATGATCATGTATTAATCGAGATTGTTCATCTGGTATTATGAATTAAAATATGATTTATTTAGACTATTATACCCTCAATTTTTTCACTTAACATTTTTGATAAGAAACATGAACAATTGTGGTAGTACATAACATATTTGACCTTTTTGCATAAAATTCATCAATAATTCACATATGTTTTATTTATGAAAATGTGAGTTCGCCTTCAAACACATCATTAATCAATTTCTTACAATGAATGGCTTTTTTTTTTTTTTTTT